>SCLD01099043.1:0-10794 GCA_004367895.1 Oikopleura longicauda | reverse complement strand
TTTCTTCTTCACCTTCAGCTTGTTCTTTTTCTTCAGTTTTCTCAGCTTCATCATTAGCGGCCTGCTCTTCTTCCTTCTTGGCGTTGGCGAGCTCCTCGAGGACTTTGCGCGCCTCTTCCTCATTGTCGCCGTCACCGTTGAAGAAGTCCTTGAACTTGTCCTTCAACGCGTCCAGCGTGCCCTTGTCAAAGTCGGGCGCGTCGGCCTTCTTCTTGTCCTTGTCGGCGTCCTCCTTGACCTCCTCGATCACCTCGCGCTGGAAGGTGGCCTCGGCCGACTCGAGCCGGATGACGCCGCTCTCGTCCATGCGGAAGTGGGCCTTGACGCCCTTGCTCTCGGCATCGGCATATTCTTCCATTGCTTCCTATTTGTATTAATTAAAAATTTTTTAATTTTTAAAAAAACTTGCCTTGACACCCTTCAACTGTGTGCTTGAGGCCAGTTTTTCGCCAATGTGCAGGGTAAAGTTAAAGTCCTCCGTGAATCGATTAAACGTAACTGCCTTCTTCTGTGGATAGGGATTCATCACTTGGAACAAGGCACGTTTGACCTCTTTAATGCTCTTGCCTTCATTCTCATCAGGGTCAACTTGTCGCTCGAAATGGACCGTGATTGGCTCCAAAGCGGCATCTTTCACCCAGATTGTTTGAACGCGGAAGAATTTGGTGACGTAAGCGCCCTATTTTTAATTAAAATTATTTTTTTTAATTATTAAAAAAATATATTAAACCTGATATGAACCGCCCAACGCAGCTGCTTCATCCGAATTAATCGAAAAGGACAACTCGAGCTTGTCCTCGAGCTGCTTGCGCAGCGCCTCCTGAACGGCCGGGACGCGCTGGCCGCCGCCAAACATGATCACCTTTTTGATCTCGTCAATTGACATGCCACTCGTCTTCAACGCATCGCGCACGGCGCCCATTGCGGCGGCGATGTCGTCTTTTAAATTTTTTTAAAATTAAAAAACCATAATTGTAATTTTACCTTCAATTCGTGATTCCATTTCATCACGAGAAACAGGCGCCTTGAAGTCTTCTTCGTCAATTAAATTCTCAACTTGAGCCCGCGTCTCCTTGTTCGCCGACAACACCTTCTTCACCTTGTTGGCACTGACCAACAGTTTGGCCAAAGCACGGCCCGTTTTCTGTTGTTTAATATCAGTTGAAGTTTTCTTTGACGCCTCCCACTTGTCAACTAGCAGATCACGCAGGGTTAGATCAATTTTGAGACCGCCAACGGGTGCATTGCCGACGCCCTTGACGGTGACTTGAGGTGCATTTTCAACCTTGCCCTTGACCTTTTGATACTGGACAATGGTTGCCGTAGTTGACGACGCGCCCATGTCAAAGAACATGATATTGAGCGGTTTCGACTCGATCTCCTTGCGATGGAACACGGCATAGTGCAACGCAACGGCCGTATTGTCGTTCATTAATTGATGCAGTTTTATTCCGGCTAGTTCAGCGGCGACACGCATCGACAGACGTTCTGTTTGGCCCCATGTCGATGGCACACAGATGACGGCATCGGCAATGGGCGTCTCGGCATAGTCTGATGCGATTTGACGCGCCAGACTTAACACTTGGGCCATTAGTGCCTCGACAGGATAAACGACGCCTTCTAACGTCTCAAAGGCGACCGTGTTGCGTTCAGTAGGGACTAGAGTATGATAGGGAAACTTGGCCTTGTAATCAGCCACGACTGGATCGTCAATTGACTTGCCCAGTAATAAAGTAAAGTACTTGTACGTGTTCATTGGGTACTTATTACCAGCGTCGGCGGCGTCACCACCAACCAACCTTTCACCATTGCGAAAGTGAACAGCAACGGCCGTCTTTCGTTTCGACTCCTTGTTCAAGGCAATCTCCATGGGCACACCGGGTTTGACAATGGCCACTTTGAACCATTCTGAGCCCATGTCAATGCTCATGACGCCCAGACAGGCGACTTGACATGCCAAATTAAGTAGCAACACGAATATGTGCTTCATTGTGTATTTTGCGATTTCTCTCTCCTTTTCTCTGAAAAATAAAAAAAATTAATTCATTTATTTTTCTGTTCAAGTTCTTCGCCAAGTAATGCACGTGTAGTAATCGTTCTCTGTTCACTTTGAGTAAGAAAAATTATGACTCGAATTTGGTGCCAGGACCATGACGCAGCACCATCAACGAGCCAATCAGCGCCGGCGCTGGGCATGATGCGGCCAATCAGGATGAACCATTTGAGCGTGATTCAGAATAATTTTCTAATCAACTTTATTTTGCCAGAATATTCTAGTCTTTTCGCGTTAATTTTATTGATTTAATAATATACTGATTGGTGGTGCAGTTGATTGGTCTGGTTTATTAAAGTGATCCAAAATTGCTCATTCATTTAGAGATGAGTCATCATCAATCGGTCCCCTTATGTAGTGTGTAATGTTTCGGCGCCCTGACTGTCGTAGGTTGGGTCGTGGCGTCGCCATCTCTCGCCCCTAAATAAATCGGTGCGTTGTCTGCCCCAATGAGCGACTGCGTCTATACTCGAAACGACGACACTGCGAGAGAACACTATCCCCCCTACACACTACACAACACACACACACTCGCTCTCTCTCTCATTCATCACTGTGCATTTAGAGAAGGAAAAAATTAGAAAAAATAGAGAAAAAATGAAAAAGGCATGAATTTCGCTGGAAGTGTTAAAAATGGATTCACCCTCCCTTCATCATCACCATCACCACCTGGCATCAGTAACACCAGAGCAGCTCCAGAAAAGTTATCGCGGAAAAGATTTAGCGCCTGAACTTGACATTCAACAATATCTGGAAAGTCTGCCCGAAGACGATGATTCAGGGCGGCCCTATCCCTATCACTGTCCCAAATGTGGCCGACAGTATAAAACGCATCTCTCGTTAGAGGTCCACATGGGCACGTTCAATCATGATAATCCACCAGAAGATTATGATCCGTCCAATCCCGAGTGGAAACCAAAGAAACGCGAGGATAGACTCAAAGAACTTGAAAAGAAAAGCGCCACAGACTCGGCACCGGGCTCACCTCAAGTGGTGCCGTCGTCAACGGAAACGCCAAGTCGAAACATGTCGTCGTCGTCATCCTCGGCAACTACGGCCGCGTCAACGCCAAAGACAACGGGCCGAACACCACATCGAACGCCGGGCTCGCGTAAACGAACATTTGGCTCGAATCGTAAACGACGGGTATGTTCAATTTTTGCGCCAAACCACCACCTCCACCACTTTTTTGATTGGTTGCTTTTGGAGGACTTTTTTTCCCTTTTACCACTACTACATTTATAACAGTTCCACAATGGCTCAAATCGACGCAATTCGGACGTGGCCAATGGGGATACGCCGTCGAAAACACGAGTTCGAGTTGACGAGGATGGCAACGTGACGAATGACAATTTAACATGGGCCCAGGCCCAACGACTCGTCGAGGTCGAGGATGACCAGTCAAATCGCATCTATCGG
Source organism: Oikopleura longicauda (assembly GCA_004367895.1). Lineage (NCBI taxonomy): Eukaryota > Metazoa > Chordata > Appendicularia > Copelata > Oikopleuridae > Oikopleura > Oikopleura longicauda. Next base: position 7,322 of record SCLD01099043.1, on the reverse strand, counting down.
CTGTCCATTTTTGAGGTTTTACAAAAATTATTAAAATTTGTTACTAATTATTTTTAAGGATTTGGAAGTAGAATCAATTGATCAAGCCAAGCCAAAGGCGCCAACGCAACGGATTGACGTGCCCGAGTCGGACATTAAAATCATTGACGATTTAGACGCCAAGAAAAGCTTCAAATTGGTGAGTCATTTACATTTAGCTACATTTATAAGAGCCAAAAATCAGCCCGACGACTATGTCCAGTACAATCCCGAGCAAAGTGACAATGGCATTGAATACTTCATGGACGACGAGGATCACGTCTGGTTGGAGCAAGTCAACAATGAGCGCAAACAAAGCGACGGATGCGATCCGGTCACGCATGATCAACTCGAGGGCATCATTGATCGGCTGGAGAAGGAGTCAATCTTTGAGACGAATTCAAAGAACAAACGCGATCTGGACGATACCGAGGCCGTTTGTTGCGTGTGTAATGATGGCGAGGTTTTTTTATTTAATTTATATTTTTTAATAATTTAAAAAAAGTGCAACAATACAAATCAAATCATCTTCTGCGATCTGTGCAATCTCGCCGTGCATCAAGAGTGTTACGGCGTCCCCTACATTCCCGAGGGCCAGTGGCTATGTCGCCGGTGCTCCTTCTCCCCCTCGCGCTCTGTCGATTGCGTTGCTTGGTAAGAGTGCAAGCAGCTGCTTGCAATATTTTTCAAATTTTTCGTTCTAGTCCGAACCTGCTCGGCGCATTCAAGCAAACAGTCGACAATAAATGGTGTCACGTCGTGTGTGCGTTGTGGATTCCCGAGATTAGCTTCCAAAATCCCGTTTTCCTCGAGCCCATTGACGGCCTGCGTAATGTGCCCAAGGCGAGGTGGTCGTTGAAGTGTTACATTTGTAAGAAGCAAAACTGTGGCGCGTCGATTCAATGCAACAAGCCAAACTGTTATACCGCCTTTCACGTCACCTGTGCGCAGCATGCCGGACTCTACATGGTGATGAAGGTGGAGAAGGCTGACGGCGTCAACGGCATCGTCACCAGCTCGGTCACCAAGGTCAGAGTTTTATTCTAAAAATATTTTTAATAATGATTTTAAAATAGACGGCCTACTGCCACTCACACACGCCAAAGAACTGGAGCCCGCGCCTGTTGAAGACGTCGGAACGCTCGCCAACGTTCACGTCGCGCGAGGAGCAGCTTGAAGAACGAGGTACACTAAATTTCAAAATTTCAAATTTTAAAGCGACCTTTAGTGAATGAAGCAAGAGAGAACATATGCGGCCGGCGCAGCGCCCAGATGATCTCGAAGCCGTATATTCCGTTTGAAAAGATCCCTTCGTTAATTGGCGAGTTCATCCATCACAAGAATACGGATCGCGCCTGTCACTTCTTCCAACAGTGCCTGACGTATTGGAGTCAGAAGCGACAAGTCCGCAACGGCGTGCCCCTAATTAGACGCCTCCAAAGTCAAATCAGCAAGGCGACGGCCGCGCCCGAGTGTGACAACGAGCAAAAGTTGAAAATGCGCGAGCAGCTGCGTTACTGGCAACGTCTAAGACATGATCTCGAACGGGCACGACTACTCATTGAGCAGATCAAGAAACGCGAAAAACTTAAACTACAAGAGATTGCCAAATCGCGACAGATTGCCCAGTTGAAGAATTACCCGTGGGGACAATTCCTCAAGTCGTGTATTGAAGAGTTGAAGAGTTTTGACACGCACGAAATATTCAGACGGCCGGTGACGGACAAGGTTAACATTAATTAATTAATTAAATACTTAAAATTAATTAAAGGAAGCGCCAATGTACTCGAAAATCATTGACGAGCCCATGGATCTCGGCACAATGGCGAAAAAGGTGGACAACTTCCAGTACAAGTGTTTCGCCGCTTTTGAGTACGATATTGAATTGATCTGTCGCAATTGTTGCCATTATAACGGCTCAAATACGATATTCTATCGACTCGGCCAGGACTATCGGGCCAAGACGACGCCCTGGTTGAAGCAAATTGCCAAGAAAATCAAGGAGGAGCGCATTAACACGGCCACAGGTTCGTTCATTTTTGATTTTAATCCAAATTTAACGATGATTTCACACAGGCACGTTCCTGGGCGAAAATGAGGAGCCCGACACGCGCGCCGAGTATGACTTCCACATCAGCCTTTACAACAATCTCCAACGACGTCAAAACGAGCTCGAGGGCGAGAAGAACAGTTCAGCGAAGACGAAACTAATCAAACAATGTCGCCAGGATCAAGTGAGGGTGAAACGCGTACTACAGAAACTGGGGCATGATTTCGATGCGATTGAGCAAGAACAAGAGAAAATGGACTTGTGTCAAGATCAAAGTGTGCCAAAATCATCGGATGAGCCGAACAATAAGCCTAATAATGACGTGATAGAAAACGAGGCGACACCACCGCCACTACCACCATCAATTGACGAAAGTGGTCTCGAAGTGGTCAATGGCAATCATCACTATGATGTCACCACCAAGGAGGAAATATGCCCGGCCGGTCCCAAAATCGAAGAAAACGGCAATTCAATCGAAACCAACAGTGAACATAGTGAAAAGGGCGAAGTTTCAATCCAAACGAGCGGCAGTACGAACGGGCTGCAAGACTTCCAGCCACTCGATCTAGTCTGGGCCAAGTGTTCAGGTAAGCGCGTCGTGACGCTCTTATAATGCGTATAGTGATCTATAACATGGCAGATCAGGATATCCCTGGTACCCGGCGCTCATCTTCGACCCAATGCTCGGCGCCGACGAGCCCCTGTTACATGGGGACGAGGAGCTGCCCCAGCCCAGTTTCAAAATAATCGAGCTCGGCAATCGGCTCAATGTTAACGGTGACTACAATCTCGTCCTATTTTTCGATGCCCGTCGAACATGGTCAGTTCTTTATATTTTTGTTACTTTTTAATCAAAAAATTATAAGGCAATGGCTCCCACGCAATAAAATAGCCTTACTTGGCAAAGACAAAGAATTCGATTCGCAAAAGAAAATGGAGGGCAAAACAGCCGCCCTGCGCAAGTCCGTTCAGAAAGCCTATAGCCGCGCTACACAACAAGCCCAGAATATTTAGAAATACAACAAAAACTTACTGTACATATTTCAAAGGACAGTAAATACAAAGTAATCAACTAAACACATGTAAATGCACGTCGTTTTTTTTTTTTGTTCAAAGCCTTTCAATATTTTAAATGATGAATAAACTGCAGTTTGATTGTAGCCATCGGTTTGAAGTGCGTTGTTCTGTTAAACATGGACTTGGACAATAAAAAGACGATGACGCTCCTGTTTTAACTTATTCTGTGACTCATCCCATCAACCTAAATTGGAGTTTATGTGATCGAGTGGGCCGCGTCGACCGAGACAGAAAAGAGCTTAGACGTGATGTTTGAAAATAGATAATAATGTTTTTGAAAGTTAAAACTGTGATTATTATTATTGAAATGACGAAGTGGGCCATTACAGGGCCTGGGGCACTTTACACAAGCATTTTTTGCAGGACTTTATTATTCGAGTGACAGTAAAGAGATGAGAAAATGAATGGAGAGAAAAATGAATCAACTGATAAAATATGCGGATTGTTTTGTATTTGAGAGAGTTTTCAAAAGTGTGTGACACTTATCATAAGCAGCTGTTAGCTTTACTCACTTTGAGTCACTGTTCAGTTAGGTTGTGTAGTTAGTGTACTAAGCGAGAAAAGTATTTGAAAAGTATCTGGGCAGCCTATAAACTGTAATAATGTTAAGTGCCGTTTGGTTTCGGAAAGAAAAAGGTCATGAACTTCTTCAAGCAACAGTTCACCAGCCGCCTGGCTGAAGTGACGGGAAACTTCAGCGAAAAGAGGGAGGAGCGCAATCCCTTTTTTAATCAAATTGCCGAAGAGTGGGGTTGACATTGAATCGCTTATTATAAGTTATAATTCGTTATAAGTTATAATTTATAACCATTACAACACATGTCAACCATTGTCTAAAGAAGCCGGTGACTTCTTGCAAAAGTACGTCCCCGAGGGTGTCGATGCGACCGAACTGATCGAAATGGCGATCAATGCCGCGGGTGACTTTGATTGGGGCACCATTTTCACGCCTGACCTGATTGACGATTGCGACGGCTATGATCCGGATTATTTTGGCGAGGATGGGGCAGATGAAGAAGTTGAGAAAACCGAAGAGGAGCTGGCCGAGGAGGATGAACTGTGGGATGGCGAGGGCATCGAAGACGAAGATGTCGATGTTGACTTTGATGATAAACGCTTCAGAAGAAAGAACAAGTGAGTTAAAAATAGAGTCTGAATTTTCACTTCTTCAATAAGCACTTACAACAACTCGGAAATTGAATGGACGGCACCGGAAAATCCGCAATTCATCGTTGACGGCATGAGCATGAATGACATCAAGCAAAATGGCATTGGCGATTGTTGGTTTCTGGCATCGTTGGCATCATTGGCACAGCGTAATGAACGCGTTAGTTTCGTTATTCAAAAGCAACGTAACGAACAAGCTACGCCAGACATGGGTTATGTGTTTAAGTTCTTCCGTATGGGCAAGTGGATGTCATACAAGGTGGACAAGTACCTGCCGACTACGATTGCCGCCATCGCCGCCGACAACGAGCACTGGGTGCCATACTGCGAGAAGGCGTACGCTAAACGGTACAAAACGTATGAAAATATCACGGGTGGATGGGGCGCATGGGGTTTAACCGATTTGACTGGTGGCATTGCGATTAAAACTGAGCTTGATTGGAATGCACCCGGTATTCATGAGCTCTTTGCATGGTTGTATGATCACCAGGATAAGGTAAGTACACTTAAAAAACTCTTTTTTCATCCCTCAATTTTCAGGTACTTGTCACCAGCGGTATCAATGGTGGTGACGGTGGTGCTGGGGGTGAAGTCTTGCAAGACAATGGACTTTACGCGGGGCACGAGTATTCGTTGCTGAAGCTGGAAATGGTTAAAACTAACGACGGGCGAATGGTGCAACTGTTGAACATTCGAAACCCATGGGGCCAGGGCGAGTTCAATGGCGACTGGTCCGATCACAGTGATAAGTGGGATATGGTTGCACGTAAGTAGCAGATAAACGTTGCCATTTTGAACACTTATACTCAGCTGAACGACGCGACCAATTATTGGTGACGCGACAAGATGGAGCATTTTGGATGTGTTACAAAGACTGGGTGAACATGTTCTCCTCGTTTGACGTCTGCCTTTTGTCACTTTAAAAACCAACATCAACATTAAGGATGGCACACCAAAAATCAAAGTTAAACTTCAAGTCGCCGCCAAGACCAATGTCTACGTGCAAACTTTACTTGATTGTTGTGTCGGCGAGGCGAAATCGGAGCAGTTTATGATGGTCAATTTCAAAGACAGCGATGGTAATTTAATCTCACCACGATTGCCGAACAACTACAAGCCCAGCTGCGCTTCAAACTACAGCCAGAATGGATACTTGTTCAATTTGCCCGAAGGAGAGTACACAATTATCCTCGTTTCCTATCTACTGTCGACACAGGCACCTGGTGTCGTTGACGGGCGCAAATGGATGATTAGAACAGTCTCACCACATGTGTCCCTACACAAATTGCACTAATTTAGTTAAACAATGTAAAAACGAATTGCATGCAATAAACACACAGTAGTTGTCTCATTATGTCTCGATAATTGCGTCAAACTCGGATCAAAAACTATATTATGCTCGTGCATACGGTATGCAGCATACCGCTGTGTAACTTATTCATCTTGTCTAAATTGTCCAGCAACACCCAGCATCACAGGAAGGCGTTTTTTAAGACATGTCATTGATCATTCAATAATTTGTTTCAAATCTTTATTACAAAACTTTCATTAAAAAACAGCGTATAATTGAAAATGACACAATAAAATGCACAAAAAGTGATGGTAACATGAATCGTTAATAATAGCCAAACATTTAGAGTCTACAGTGTAAACTGAGACTGATCTTTGCAGTCAGATTCGCTTTTGACAACCAGTTTTCGTTTCTTTGAAGGCTGACCGCTAGAGTTGTGACCACACAGCGCATTTTGTATCTGACGCTCCAAAACGTCGACAGTTATCTCCAAAACCTCGATTTTCCGCTTGTTGTTTGCCATTCCCGTTTTCAGTTCGTTAATCACTGCAGACTTTTCTTCTGCCGACTGTTTGGCTTGTTTCAGTTCTCTCTCCAACTCGTCGACATCGTGGTTCCAGTCTGACTTTTGTTGCTCCGCAAAAGATTCGGCTTTTTTCAGTTGATTCTTCAAATCCTCGTTTTCTTGGCTCTTCTGTTGCACATAAGCAACAAGTTTTGACGCCTCGCTCGCGTTTTTTTGACGAAGTTCGTTGAATGCCTTTTCAATTTTTTTGGCACGGGCTAGAGCCGTGTTTCGTTGGTTGACCATATCATCAAAGTTATGTTGTTTCACCATTGTTTGTAATTTATGTTTGTCTTGTAAATTTGTGTTCCGTAGCTCATTTATAGCTTATTTTAGTGATCCTGTTCGTCCGCTAAGGGAGCAAGAGAGACAGAACCAGCTGGTAACCCATGAGACACGTGAAATTATTATAAAACAAGGTCAATGCATGCTGCGATTGGCTCTTGAAGTTTTCATGGACTAAAGCGGAAGCTTATCAAAATGTTATCATTATCAATCAGCCGACTCAACAAACAAACAATAATATCGTTTATTTTATCAAAAGAACAGCATGATGGGTTTGTTACAAACCGTTTGTAACCATTGTTTGTAAAAACGAATTGCATGCAATAAACACACAGTAGTTGTCTCATTTTGTCTCGACTTTAGCGTCAAAATTTTAAATAATGTAAATTTTTAATTTATACACTATTAGTGTTTTATTTCAAACGTTTTTCTCGCAATTGCTCGCCTTCAACTTGCCGCTTGGTTTTGCCGAGTCGTTTCTGAATTGTTCTCATAAATGCATGATTTAGCTAAACATTAGCGCCAGCACCAGTTAACTTACTTTGGTCGCCAATTTTGGCGATACTGGTATGGTCAGCTCTCGTCTTGTGATTTTCCGTTTAGTATTGTATGATACTTCAGTGACCGAAGTATCAGTATCAGACTGAAGTTCAGTCTGAGTACCAGCATCTGATGTTGGTTGCTCAACACATCTTCGTAAAAGTCGCAGAAAATCGACAAAGTTGTCTTGCTTTTGTGATACACATAGCTGCTGAGAGTTCCTCTGCCAGTCAGGCAGCGCGATGTCCAGGCCTGCGATGATTTGTTCGTCCTCGAAGAAGCTCAGTGGGTTGCACTGCAACTCGCACTGCAACCAACCGTTACAGCAC
>SCLD01099032.1:0-10800 GCA_004367895.1 Oikopleura longicauda | reverse complement strand
TACCCCCAATTTGGCAATTTCAACATTATCCCCCACTGCAACGCCTTTTATCCCTCAAGTTCAATATCAAATACAGGAATTGAATCGCACTCATGACCCCAGTCATATTGATCCACCAGACCTTGAACTAGAAACCACCCGCTTACTAGATGAATTTTTTCACCAAACCATGTCAGATGATGAAGATAATGAAAAAAGTACACATCACGTGAATAAACCATCGCCCACGTTTTCGAAGCCTCAAAACCCGAAATTAGATAAAATTAAAAATAATTTTCGACCCAATAATTGGAAGCAAATTAATCTTCAATCTATCCCGGTTACCTTACCATCTCCAAATCCAGAAACTATTGACACCCCCTGTCCATACGGTGAATACTGTATCATAGATGAAGTGGATCACTGGATTAATTATAGTCACCCTGGTGAAGACTCTTATACACCAGTTGCCAAGCCCAAATGTGATCATTATGATCAATGTCATTTAAAAAATCACCCGTATCATACAGATAGATATTCTCACCCTGAAATTTCGTTACAAGATTCAATTCAAAGCCCAATTAATTGCATTTCTTCATCCACAGATTCCCAACCCTATTTCAAGACACGTGATCAAAGAATTCTTGCCCAAAGGTATGCTCAGGCAAATTTGTACTATCCTCACATTAATATAGACGACGAATTTATGTTAGAAGATCAGAAAGACCAGAATGCATTTAATCAGAAGTTAAGGGATCATGTTATGCATAATAATGACCTCACCAACCCGATGCTCCCCATAGATGAAACCCTTTTACCCAGAAAATTTGAAACTACTAAACTTTATCAGCTAAGAATAGAAAGTCAAAATCGAATGCGTGACGAAAAATTCCGTCGTAAAAATAATGCTTCCAATCTCCCTTTATATAACCCTAATGATCCACTTGAAAGAACCCGGTACCACATGCAAAATAAAGAAAATGAAAGAAAAAAGCGAAGACTCACCAGAATCAATGATTTTAAGGTTCAAAGAAAGAATTTTGAAGGACTTCGTATATTATATGTAAATCTTAATGATCCATTAGTCCAATTCCAGAAAGTTTTTGATCTCTACTCTTTTTGTGACATATTCGTTTTTACAGAATTAAACATTGATCGTGAGTTACTTATCAGCCGCAAATTCACGCCTCCGCAATATACAGTTTTTACACATAAAGGAGTACCGGTCACTCAAAATAATATCAAAATGTCCAAAGTTTATTCGGCCATCTTTCTAAACTCAAGTAAAGGTATCACTGGTGTTTATAAATATGACAAAGTCCCGTTTACCAGCATCTTTATCACCGTTCCCACATCTGACGGAAAAGAATTCAAATTCAATCTCACCACCTTTTATCGATTTCATTGTGGCCCTAAAAGTTATAGTCTTAGACTTTGTACAAATCAAGCGATTTTTGATTATTTTGCTGACCGATTTCGTGAAATCACACATTTACAGTTCAAAGTTCCCAGTTTAATTATTGGAGACGGCAATGTTAATCTATTTTCACCCCGACCCCAAGATAATAAAAGATTCTGTCAAAATTTAAGAGAACAATTTGCAGCATATAATAACGAACTAAAGAATGTAAATACGAATTCAGCAAACAGATCGAATAAAGAAAGTCAAATTGATTGGTGGCTAGCTAAACAAATGACAATGGAAAAGCTGATTGTGCACTCAGGGCGTGATATGATTCAAAATGACGGACATAAAATTTTAATAGGTCAATTTCATATTCCAACTGTTCGTAAACAATTGCTCAAAAACATCTCAATTCAAATCTATCCCGATAAAGACATAACTTTCAATGCAGCGATCAAACTTTTCACCGAACATGAAGAAGAATTAGAAAAGTTATTTGACAGAGAAAACCTTGAACGCGAGAAAGCACTTTCTGATCCTCTGTGGGTTAAACCTGACTGGGTGGGGCAATATTCTCAAAAAGTTATGCAATTAATTCATCATTTAGGCAAAACCCTTGTTTTAGACGTGAATAAAACTATTGATATTGCTCAAGTTCGTTGTATTTTATCGCCAAGCACCCGAGAGTACCTAAAACAGGTAAACAATGCTAATAATATTTTATTAAAAAATCCCTATGCAAATGAGGCTACTCAAAAATGGAAAAATGAGCTCACAAGTTGTTTCAAAAGACTCTATCAAAGAGATCTTCGTCGATCACAAGTTTTATTAAATTCAGATTTTCATACCCTTAAAGAGAATGACATTTATCATTTGCATAGGAGGCTAAATTCAGGCATGCAACTCAGGAAGCTCAAAGAAATTAATTTTGGACCAAATAAACTGGCCAAACATTTTCAAGAATTGCAAGCAGCTGATATTATTCCATTCAATGAAAATGATTTTGCATGGAGAGAAATTCAGAAACCTTTTTCAATGCATGACTGCCCGTTATATATTAAAGGAACAGACCGGAGCAACTCTATAACACACATTATTGCAAATTTAAAAGATCGAACTACGTCCCATGATACTAATATATGTCGTAAACTTCTCAGTGGTCTCCCTCGTTATTTAGTAGGTCAGCACTTAGTCAAAATGGTCCGGTTGGACACTGAACTCGGTTTTTATAATCCACGAAGCAGTATTAATAAAATGATTAAATTACCAAAGGCGAACAAAAAATTAGATACATTAGATGGTTATCGCTATTTACAGGTACCACAGCCTGAAGCACAAATCAGTGATGGTGTCTGGGTTCAGAATTTTTCCAAAGCCATTACCAAACCTCATGGCCCCATTTCGAGTTTTCAACATGGGTTCCGTCCTAAACATGGATGTCCAACGGCCATTGCGAACATTTTTGAGAACATAAATCATAACCCTAGCCCCTGTACATTTTTACTTTTTGTTGATTTCAAAAATGCTTTTGGAACCACTAGACATAATATCCTTTTGACTCAACTTAAAAAGCTTCTTTCACCCGGATTGCATAGACTCGCTCGTGACCAACTGACCAACCGCTACGTAGTGGCGTATGAAAACGGCCAAACTAGTGACCCCATTTTGATTCCAAACATAGGCGTGCCTCAAGGCAGTAATGCAGCGCCGCTGTACTTTATTCTTTACGCGGAACTTATCATTGACATACTTAAAAAATATGAAAAAACGCTCTCAGTCTGGTTCGCAGATGATTTGGTGTTGCAATTGATGGTTAAATCTCGTGATCATGGTGTCGAACTTATCAAAGAAATAATGATGGATTTTACAGTTGAAACATCTAAAATTGGAATTTCTGTGGCCCCGCACAAAAGTCAATACATCATACTCGGTGAGTTACAACCGCAAGCTGATATTACATATATAGTCAACGATGTAAAATATATTATCAAGCATAAAATTCATATGATCCATCTTGGCTTCAGTTTTGATGCAAATTTCGATTTCAGAACCCACTTTCAAATACTCAATTCTAAAATTCGTTCCTATAGACCAATGGTCCTTAATGTTTTAAAATCTGGTAACCGTACTGAAGCTAGTCATCTTGCCCATTCTCTTGGATATGGTGTCCTTAATTATGGTTATGATATCATACCAATAGGCCATAATTCTGATTACAGTATGCTTAATAGAGCACTTTTAGACATTGCTAAAGATATTCTCAACATCCCCAGACAAGGAAACCACAAAACGGTCGCACATCACATTATCTTTAGAGAAATGGGTTGGATGGAAACATCCAATCTTCATAAAGTAGCTATTTTGACACTCTTGAATCGTGCCTTCGTGACCAATGAACCTGAATTTTTAGTAAAAAGACTTCGCAAAATATTAGTTTATGAATCTGACCATAAATCATGGATATGGCCTAGTGATATTACCAAAGCTGAACAATTAGTTGCCCGTCATCGAATTATTCGTCGTGATTTCGCAATTTTAAAGCCAAATCTTAAAGTTGAGCGTGACCAACTTTTTCCATATAATGCTTGTCGGATGCTTCAAAATTTACCTGAAAGTATCCGAGCGCAGCTTGGTCAAGAATCTTTTTCATCATTGATCAAGGAGTATTATCATGGGAAGTGTCAGCATGCACTTTACCTAACTCCAAAAACATGTCAGTCGTGCGTGAACATGGACAGATTTTTATCCTTAAAACGTCCTTTTTTCAGCCCCATCACTAACCTTCATAATCCCGCCTATAAAGATGGCTTATATTATCGCCTACAATATAAAAATAATTCTAAATGGTCAAGCATTTTGAATAATTGGGGTGCCTTAGAAAAACAGGAATTATCAATAATTCAAAATCAGCTTAAAACTCTCAAAAACAGCAAAGTTGCTCCCATTCGCAGCGGACTTAATGAATATTTTTAGGCATTCGTATGACTCATACTGATAATATCTTTCTGCATTTGATTGAATTAATCGCCACCGATGATAACTGTATTATACATCCTATTGTCGCCACCACTCAATTACCCAAAGAAACTCAAGGATTGAATTTTGCTCCCTTTATCGCCCTCCGGATGCAGCTACGAAACCATTTCTTACCAATGATGTTCAAAATTGGCCATTCCACGATTGATTTGCCGACTTTATCGATCATAGAACACATGACAGAATGTCAAAGTTGGATCAAAAACAAAACTGGCCATCCCTCCACCATCCAGTTTATAATCAACAAATTCAAAACTATTAGAGAAGATGCCCTTTTGATTTATTATAATACTGGTCTTATTACAGAAATACCCGATTCCATTCAATTCAAGGATTTATCAGACACAGAGTATCATGCCCTAGGAATGCTATGGTGGAAATCATGGAATAATATCCCAGCGGATGAACCAAGAGTAATATCCAATTCGTTCAACACGATCAATGAGCCTATCCCTATTAAAATCGGTGCTAAAAGATTTCATTTCCGACTCACACAATATGAACTTGATTTTATCTCTGCATGTAACAGCCAGGAAGACAACCTAAACTCGTCCACGGCCACAAATGAGTCATACCCTGATAACCACATTATCGATGAAAACCAAATTCACCATGAATGGAAAAGCCTCCAAAATGATAAAAAACGAATTCAAGCTCAGCCCATCCAACTCCCCTATTCTCAATGGAAATGTTCACCTGAAACTAAAATCCAAGACCAACTGAAATCAATTCAATTTCAATTACGAAATCTCAATTTGACGCCAAATCTGTGCCTCAATTCTGATACTCGAGTTAAAACTGCTGAATTCACACAAATCGCTGCTATCTGCACTGCCATTGATAATCTCAGTGACCTGCAAGATGAAAAGGAGTTCTTTCAAATGAATCCCAATAATGAAGATTTGATCAATCAATTTTATTTACCCCAATTAAATGCAATTTTTCATGAAAACCCTAAACCTGGAATGATGATCCGCATTATAAAAGAAGTTGAAAGTCAAACTGATTTATGGCAAACCGGTATTATGAAAGACTGGTCTGGGCAATGGTCCAATGAAGAGGAATGAAACTGAAAATGCCATAGGATTAGAAAATTCTGAATGTTTACCGAATGACAAAAGTATGACTCATTTTTTACAATTACTCATTTAGACTGAAATGACACACGGTAAAATCAAAATACTCAAAAATGATTACTCATCTCTGGAAGGAATTTTCTATTGGCCAGTCTCCGAAAGTTGTACAGAAAATGACCAGCACAATATCCTGGATCTATTCATTGTTTGGAAATCTCTTCAAAACGTCCCCAGGACTGACATGGCTTTATCCCAAAAAATTGCCTCTAATCTAGACAATATTGCCAATAACTGGTTAAAAATTCGTTCAAATTCATGTCTTCAAGATGAAATATGGTTACACACAACCTATTTTCTTTCTGCCGTGATTCAAAACATATGGGATTCCGGCTTTGATATCATGATCATTCGTAAATATTATCCGGTCATTATGAAAGCAGCCAGAGATATTGAAGAACACACCAGCATGGGTTATAAGAAAATGTTTTACAGTCAAACAGTTACTTTACCAACCACCATCAAGGTAGAAGGCATTCTTCGAAAACGACCACTTAATTATCACGCCATCTCTGTCCATATCTTGCTTCGACAATATGCATCAATTGACCAGCTCAAAGATTTTATGGAAATCTCTCACCAAATTACTAATCAGGAATGAGTCATTCTTTATCAAAAAATATAATTTATTGAGTATAAAATCAAAATCTAAGAAAATTAGAATTCAATATAATTTGTCATTAAAAGCGCCAGGGTATTTCTGAATGTTAGTTGGCAGCGATTGTAACTTCTCCATCGCTTTCTTTCGTTGACAATCGTATATCGGTAAGCAAAATGGGGTATAATAATGATTATCAGTTCGACCTAACACTTTAGGCACTAATTTAGCATATTGTCGTTGAACTCTATAGCCTATAGCGTCGCCATTGGTGTATGCTTGCATGTATTTAGCGAGAAAACATGTCACAGTCAAATCTGAAAGTAAAAATTATCACAAAATAAATACCAAATCCTAATCTCTTACCGTCCATCCTAAAATCAGTCAAAGTCAAAGTCGGTCCAGCAATATCAAATTCAGAATGATACGTAATTAGTGAACATAACTCCCATATAATCAAAATTGAACGTGCCACTAAATCATTCCATGGGCTATCCACAATTGGTGAGAAGGTTAAACGAAATCTGTTTTTAAATTCTTGAACATGTGACGCCATTACTAAAAAATTCATTTGAAAATTCATGTTATATTTACTCTCCAATTACCTAGCAATTCATGTTCCCATGTTAACTTCTGACCACCTATCAATAATGGCATTTTCTCATTAGGACCAAATGTGATCATTTCCCGTGTAACAGTTGCAAGTTGTACCCAATACATAAATAATGACTCTGAAAGATTTCCAAGGTTGACAGCGGGCATATAAGTTTGCCGAATCTTCAAATTATCGAAACCAGTCTGAAAGTTTTGAAATTAACGCCAATAGAAAATTAATAAAAATGAACTTACCCAAAATCGATCACTGCACTCCTTTGCCAAAAGCATCATTATCGGTAATCTTGAATTTGAAATATTCAGTACCGACACTGAAGTCCACGCCGGTCCCCAATCAATTTTTGTAGCATATGGAATTTCAAATACCAACCAAGAATAACTCAATGCGATCGCTTTACTAAAACCTTTATTAGGCCCATTTGAAGTTGACATTACACCAGTATTGAAGATCACGTGACTCCCCCCTGCATAGCCTTCATTATCTGACAACACTTCGTTTCCTAGATAATATATATTTAGAGGTTATTCCCCTTTAGGAATCTCAAATGTCTGCAAAATAAACTACAAAGAAAAATACTGAACTTACCATATCTTACAATCACTTTTTGTTGCAAATGAGGTGGTATATTTGGGTCATTCATAGTAATCTGATGTTCTTGAGGAAAACTTGACCCTTTAAAGGACCATACTGGACCATTATATTCCATTGGCACCACTTTGAATTTGAGCACCTGTATCGCAGTGAACCAATACTGCCTCTCTCGTGATAATAAGTTCGGATGAAGATTCACGCTACTTGATCTTCTAAGACACACATGCCACCAGTTATAATTACCAGATAAGCAAGTTTCACATCTCAATTGTTTCAAAATATCAGTTAATTTCCAGGGTATCGGATCCAAATTTGCATTTCGAAGGTTCATAAAAGGGCACGACATCAAGAATCCTAAAAATCCAATTTATAATCACGAATGGTGCCGCCACCACCCTAAAAAATGGCCGTTTTTATCAAAATTGTCTCACAAGACACTAAAAATCTTACTCTGACCTCAACCCAAAAATCTCTTACCTTGTATCATTTGATGATAGACCAAAATAGCCTGATCAGAATCCAAAGCTAACAACGCAAATAATCTTTCAAGTCTTTCAGACGGAATTTCACCGGTGTTATAGCAATATAACCAAAAGTCTGAGGGTGCATTAGACAATATATTGCCATCCAAATCTCGTTCACAAGAAATTGATCGATTAGACGAAACCGTACGAGAAAGTTGTAAAGTTGTCACTGTAGCAGCCAATAATTCTTAAAAATAAAATGAATGACTCCACCTAGCAAAATCGGGTAAAAATACCTTCATAAATATTGGTCACGTAAAGTAAAAAAGTTGATCGGCGATATGTTTCAAAAAGACCAATTGCTGACTTATTTACAACTTGATCAAATTCATTGGACCCCGAGGGTATATCAGCTTGATAACGTGGGTTGAATGTTAAAATGAGATCGTTTATTGAATTTGTTGCCCAACACAATTTTAGAGATCTAAAAAACAAAAATAATTCCCGGCAAAGTTTAAACTCAAATCAATCAAAAACCACGATGGTAAGTACCTTAATGGTGGAAATAAAATATAGCATGAAGGAAAAGGCATTAGATATTTTTTCAATCCATAAAAACTATCAGCATCATTCTTAGTCGACGATAACAAATCCATTTTCTTCGTTTTCTCATCAACATGATATTTACATATAGGGATATGTTTCCAAATTGTCTCAAAAATTGCCACATGCTTGTCCCAGGTTACCATCAAAGTCCCATACAACGACCCCATAAGATCTGGCTCACATAAAAACTTTTTCAATGATTCTGCTTTCTCACCTAAAATATAAAAATGACACTAGGCTACCCTCCCCTCCTTAGGCTAAACAGTTAGTCCCTCCTCGGCTCTCACCTACTAAAGACCATACACACAGTGCAGTGGAAGTATACTGCTTGTATATATTAAAATTTTGATTTGCCAACAAATAAATCTCAGACAACTGTGAAGCCAGTCGGTGACGCAATTGTTTTTCCGTTGCCATCGATACCTGTAAACGGCATGACTCATACTCCACCGATTCCACTGGCACAAACAAATGAATGATAAACAAAGTAATAAACCGTAACTAAATTAACATAAAAATATTTAGGCTAAGCAGTTTTCGCATTTAAAAACAATTTCACTAAAAAAGGTTTAAAGACTCACCATAGTTAGAGTGTGAGCGGGGTTTGGTTGTTGATGAGTAATGATTCGCGAGGCCCATTTCGTAGATGTCATCGACCCAAGTTGAAATCTAGATACCTGTTTTAGTCCTTCCACACTATTTGAAGAATCGTCATGTTTATTATGCGGACGATCATAATCTTGTTGCTCATTCACATCCTGCTGATCAATCACTGGCAATGTGGGTTCCACAAAACTTGAATCAGTCAGAATTGTTAATCGCTCAGGATCATTAGTACCAAAATTATGGCTATCTTCATCAACAACAAAAATTGACCCCTGATCCAAAAATCCGTCGTTCAGAGTAGCACCTGTGTCATTAGTTTTCAAAGAGGAATTCATCGTTGGAGCGGCCTATAAATTAGTTATTTTTTCAAAAAATTTATTTTTTCTAACCTTAATGCTAAACATTGGTGCACCGATGTTATCCATTTGCATCATAATCCATTCATCTCGTCGTAACATCTCCTGATGAATGGTACCTAATTCCTCGTCGGACCAAAATGACACCCGTGAATCCATTGATTCAGTTGAACTCTAAAAAGCAAAATTAACCCTTATTCAGCTTAATTAGATAGATATAAAGAGAAGAAGACGTACTTTTGGAGTCACAGGTTCAGCAGTTTTTAGTCGATTTTGAACATGCAATCCATGAAAGGCATTAGATTCATCCCCCAAATTTTCAGGATCCAAATCACGTGACTGTAAAACAGGGTCAATAGCATCACTAAAAACACATTATTCGACAACCAGAAAGCCCAAATACTTTTACGTACGTTACTAAAGAAATTCCTTGAACTTGTGTCTCAGTTACTTGTAGCCCAGGTGATGGTTCTTTGGCCAGCCCTTGAACAAGTGAGACAGTACCAGCAGTCGCATCAACTTCCAAAACTTGATTCAAAGTAGTCCGTAACTCATTTACCACCAAACCTAACGGAAGTGGAATGCCAACCATAGGATTAGTTCTAATTTCTAAAGATCCAATCAAATGATCATCCTCGGTCCGGTCCGGAGACGGGAGTGTAGGGGGTATCATCCTAAAAAATTATTCAACCCAATTTTTCCCAAATTCAAAAATTAAAATTTTTTAATTCAATCTCCTTTTTCTTACCTGTAAAAATTTGATGACTGAAAATCTTTTTTCCGATTTTTTCAAAAAATCCAATGTTCTAGAGAATTTTTTCCTCTGACATGTTCTATAGAATGTATTACGTAATATTTTAGAAACCACCAATATTCGATGCTCCAGAATATCTTCAAAACCTGAAAATGGACGATTCTAGAATCTGCCGCATCAAACTTAACATAGCCAAATATCAACCTTTTATCAACTGGAGAAATAATGCCGTGTGTGCAAACCTGGACGAAGCCGTTAGAGCCGCTAAACTTGGCCTTGATAGTGGGCTGATAACAACAACTTCCCTCATGCCAACAAATTGTTTCCACAGCTGGGTGAAATATGCCTTTGTCTTCACGCACTTATATAATCGAGACCGTCCGGATGATGCAAATGAACTACTCTGCATAATAAGGACGGTGTATATATTTATATTTATTTACAGTATAATACAGAAAATACTCTGTACCTCCCTCCTCCAGTATACGCCCCTGCAGTGATCGCTGCGCCGCCTAGATACTTAGAAGCTGCATTTGAACTTTATGTTGCGCCGTTGGCTCCGAAAGAAGTATCGATTGCTCAGAAATAAAAACTATTACTGTTTAATCACTCGTCCTTTTACTGAAATAAAGGCAATCTTATACCGGAAAAAAGGC
>SCLD01099021.1:0-10803 GCA_004367895.1 Oikopleura longicauda | reverse complement strand
TACTCGATACGTGTCCGACTGCAGACTTCAACCAGAAAAACAAGTCACACGTTCCAACAAATGGTTCGGTCAATTGACTGAGAAACTCGCAGCCAACTCAGAACAATAATTTCAAAGTTGATCTTATTTTCGAGCAAAAGTAAGGTCCAAGATAATGTCTGGATTTCTCACCGTTTTCTCCACTCTTTTGTACACTCATGATTTCTTATTGATTGACGGAGAGATGATTCTGGCCTGAATCCTTTCTGTTCGGCAATTAGAATTTTATAAATAAATTCATTTTCTAAAAAATGTAGTGTTTCCTTTATAATGCATTTGAATTTGCCATTTCTATGCGAGCTTTAGATCTCTTGATTGATAGAATGTTTGATAGAAGTTTAATTAAATTTTGATTTGTTTGTGTACTTTTGATCCAGTCTCACTCAAACTTACGTTACATCAGTGATAATGCATGGCGTTGCAAGTCACTTTCAGCAAGTGTGTTTTTGATTACAACATCATAACTAGGCTGCAGTTGATTGTTGATGTTCATCATTTTATATGGTACGATATAAAGAATCATGTGACATGATTTATATGATTAATACTAAGTCATTATCAATATGCTTATCGGAGCAAAGCATAACGTACAATTTGCCATTTTAAAATCGGTCAAGACCGAAAAAATGTGACTTTATGAGAAAGCTCTCCAATGTTTTACTCGCAGTTATCACTTGAATCTTGATTTCTGCTGAGATTTATAAATTGTGAAAAGGCTGAAGTAGATATTAGCAATGTTTGAAAGTTTGAAACCTAAAAAAATAAATGTTCAATATAATACTTGATATAGTTAACATTTTCAAGACTTTCAAAGATAGTCATAGGGATGAATCGATTGAAAATTGAAATAACATCCCCGTATTTTTACAGGCAAGGAATGACAAAGAAGACTTATTGAAGTCTTATTCATAACTTTTGTTAATTTAAACCAAACGGAATGAGAATCAAGTTACTTGATTGTGAATAGTAAGAATTGTACATTGTGAGGCTATGAAGCTAAATCAGTTATAACTTCGCTATTTGAACGTAAATCGATCATCGTTATGGTCCCATACGTTATGGTCGGAAAAGTTCGTTATGAGTCTAATTTGTTTCTGGCTTAGTAGCCAAGGCAAAATGTCGAAAATAAAATGATTGAGGTAAAACATTGAACTTGAGTGTTGTGTTATGAGGTGGGTTTATATGATATAAATTATATTACATATGATATCTAACATATCGTATGTGACATACGGTATGTCGATTTTAGATTACAATTATTTCTATATAAATGTAATGTTTCACCGCAAAAATATTTTCTGCAATATTAAACAGGTCGCACTGTCTGAATAATTGAAATTTTAAAAATATTCACGATGGTGTTATGATGGAAAATCCACTCTCAAGTTGTTATAGAATTCTCTGTTGTAACCCATTCGACACATTGTATGCTACACGTGTTGCACATTTGCGAAAATCAGTTTCAACTCGTGATTTTTTTTGAAATCGGAAAATGTAAGTAAACGGGCATGTTAGAATAAGTTTAGAATATAAATATGGTTTGTGTATACAGCATATGCCTCCGGTTACAAAATGACAAGTCTTGTCCATCATATTTGACATTCGATCAGTCCGTCAATTGAATTTGAAGGTGTACCGAGTTCCATCGAAGTATATAATGAGTTTTTGCTGACTTTTCAATGATTTGAACATCAGAAATAATCAACAGAAATCAACTTAGGTGACATTTCAAGTATGAAATCACATTCTTCTTATCTTGCAGACTTATACGAACTTCAAATTGAACTCTCCATAACTTTTATGCTTCATCGATGCTGAATTTTGACAGGGGCAAAATAAGAATAAAACTGGACTGACTTTTTCGATGAATTACGATATATTTTATTTTTGAACTTCTTTATATTAAATGATGTAACTCAAGTTTATTTTGAACATAGTTCAATTCTTACCAAAGTATTGCCGCACTACGAATTTAAATCCGAAATATAATATGAATTTGAAGTGGTGAACATCCTTGATTTTATATCATAATAATTATATACAAACATATTATCAATATTATCTTGGTTCTTTACCTCGCCAACCGATCCGATCACCAACTGGATTGGTTCGATCTGATCGATTACAAAATCTCACATTTGTAAGAGTCTGATCCTCATTGACTCAGAAGCCTACTGCATAAAAACGGATTTTGAAAATTATTCTAAATGCACGAATCCGATTTATTAGCTCACGCTTATTCCGATTCAAGCTTGAAAGTTCATTAAGCCAAATGGAACCGAATTCCATCATCGAACGTTGCCAACACGCGCGTTTGATCACGTTTTTTTTGTTATTTCAACGATGAGTTAACCGCTATGGAATTTACGAGATTCAAATCATCGGTCCAATTTTTAAGTTTGAAAACTATTATTAAACTACGATAACTTGGGAAACTTTGGATTTCGAAATTTTCGAATCTAACAGCATTGGTAAGACATCAGAAATCCTTAAGTATTAGAATAAGAATAGCAACCAAAAGTATTTTCAAGCATGCATTTTTAATTAAATGAACTTCGCTAGTTTTTAACATTAAAATTACAAAGAACTGCTCTCAAAATAAGTTCCGATCATCATCACAAATTTGCATTGATTGACAGATTCAATAACTCGTTTCAGTTAGATAAAGTAAAACTCAAGGAAGATGTGGGAGATACCGTTTTATTCAACTTCACATTTTTTCGTTTGAAAAAATTGGATAAAACGGTTAAATATGCGAAAACGCTTTTGTTGGATTAAATGGTATTTTTGAGGCCATTTTTAACGTTTTATCCAACTTTCAATTTATCACATGAAATAACCTTCTAGTTTCAATATTTACTAGTTGTTTTATTCACTGGTTCTTATATCAAACATTTTTGACAAGTTTTGGATGTTGGTGACAAGTCAGCGTGCAATTTGGGTTAAGGTGAAATTAGGGTTAGGGTGAAATAAGGGCGAGGGTGGAATTTAGGGTACCAACAAATTTTTTTTTGCCACCAACATCACGATGTCGTCAACATCACTGTCACCAAATCAACTTCCTAAGCAAACTCGGAGATATTCATTTCTGTCAGTTTTGAAGTCTGAGATGAGCTTGTTTTTTAAACGTAATCAAAAACGTTTCAAATAAAAAAAGCCAAAAAAAGTTGGATAAAACGGTATTTTGAGCCCACCATTGAAAGTAGGATCAAACGGTAAAAATCAAAGTTGGATAAAACGGTATCTCCTGGAAGATGTCACTACGATGCTCATCATTTTTGGTGAGGAATGTTGGTGCTAGATTATTCGTGATAACATTAAAATTCTCCATAATGAGGGGGCAATCTCTTTGTAAAAGTTTCGGGTACCAACATATGGTCAAAAATATGAACATGTCTCTAAAATGAATTTTGCCGAATCTGTCTACACATCAAGATATTTCACCACAACACGAAATGTTCGTAGCAATGTTGTTCATTTTGATCTTTGTTGAGCTCACTTGGGCTCCCTTTGATGACCCGTTTCACAAAATATTTTCGTATTTACTAATTTACATGCTGGATTTCACGATTGTATTAGAACTGTTCAAAGTTTCCATTTTTTGACAATTCTGAAAGTCAGACTTTTGACTCGGTTTTGAAACCTCAAGACCAATGATCAAATATATAAGACCTCAAGCCATGAAGCTCTAAACGAAGACCATCTACATTTGTATTTTGAGTTTTTAACGTTCAGTATTATTTTAAAGATATGTAACGTCAGCTACTTGGGAAAGCCCCCTTGGACTGCCAGAAGAGATGATTTTTTGAAATTATTATTGGATAGCGTAATTTATAAATTATAAGTTACGTAAATAAATTATATCGCCAGTGAATTTCTTAAAGGCCATGTGCGGGCAACACCTTGGTGATCAGTTTCGCAGCAGTTTGATAAGGTTAGTCAAGTTTATATTATGAACATTCCCATCCGAGTCACCAAAAAATGCATGTTTTAAGAAAATACACCTAAGGTGTAATTTTTGAGTAAATTGTTAGCAACCTTTGGTTAGAGTCAAGTCACTCAAAATTATTACTCGGCCACTGAAGTAAAAAAAGATTCTTGCGTTTTATTCGTATATTCTACTAACGAGTATGTTTTCTGTAGATAAGATCATTGATAACAAAGTTAAGATTACTTTTTAACCTTTTGCCCTTACATATTCTTCAATAGAACCGGTCTGTTCTATGCTCAGTATCATTTTTCGTAAAATGTTTGGCATGGAATTTCTAAAAATCTTTTTTATCTTACCCCGTGCATATTTCAATTGATGGATATCTTTATTAAGTTAACCACCAACTAAGAATTAACACATAAGTTATGTCTCCTATGATTTATGATTTATTTCTGTAGCTCCTTGGAGTTCGAAAAAGCAGTAGATAATAATGAATATACAGTGATAAAAATAAAACCAGGGCAGTTTATAAAGAAATCATAATCAGATGATTGAATAGTGATAAAAAAACTTCTTCCATAAGTGGAATAAAGAAAAACACTTTTCTTTATTCACCTGATTACTTTACTATACAGTCATTTCTACTAATTTTAAGGGTTGTTCCTGAAGACTGGAGTTCTGTTGACTCGTATTCACATGTTCTTCGCCGTTCGCGAAATTTCTTCATTTGATCAGCTTGTGTTGTTCGGTCTGCATGCATTCCACGTTCTTAACATCTTCTTTCGTATTAGGAAAACGACTTTCCTAATGGTATGGTTTTTAGTAAATCTTCTTATTTACTGTCAAATATGTTAATAAATTTTGAGTTCCGACTGTCTATACGGAGGTACTTTTCCGTGTTTTGGCCGGCTCTAACTATGAGTGGCCTCGTATATTGGAAATTTACTTTTTGGTATATAGTTTGATTAAGATTACTAAAATCTTGTTTTTTCCACAATATATAGGTCCAGGTGTAAAGCGAAAATTTATATTGATTATTCAATTGTTAAATGGAAAATATTTTTTCCATTTAAATTTGCTTAATTTGTTTATTTTTTGTTTCGCCCATTAATTTTGGTGATTTCAATTGAGATTTCATTGCAATTTCGAAGTCGCGCCCCCCTAATTGCAACGTGTTTCCCTTCTAAATTTTTGTCCCAACCCTTTCATTTTCGTTTCTGAGAGATGGCTAACGGACAAAAATTGGAATATATCCTTAAGGATATTGCTCGTCAGTTTATACCAATTGAGCAGGTAATATATTTCATGATTATAAAATCTGTTTTTATAATCCTTTTTAATATATAGATTCCGATCTTATGATCTTTTTCCTTCAATAAATAGTTCCTTTTGTGGGCCCTATCACTTGCTAATGAAAATAATTTTTTCATTAAGCTTACCCTGTCGGAACTTGGTCTTGAGCCTGGGCGTCTTACGCTTTCTTCCCCCAAAGTTTTGTTGGATGGCTCTTCTGGATTGGGTGGTAATTATAAGGGTACTGAACTATTCTCTAACGAAGTAGCCCTATTGGTTAGTGATCATACCTTATATCGTGAGACCTCTTATCAGCTGGCTTTTCCTTGTTCGGACAACTTTATTAATGGTGTCCTCGGACATGTACGGTCCAAGTATAAGGGTGCTGATCCTTGGGATTATCTGAGAACTTATATTGCTGTAAGTAATATTTTTCGAATTCAAAAAGACTATATATTTTTTGAATTGATTTATTCCCCTTTGATTTGATTTATTTAGCGTTTATTATGTCATTATGAGAGGAATTCTTTACAATTGTTAAGTTATACCTCCTCCCAGTCGCCTCTAAATGCATTTATGCCTCAGTATAACAATAAGCTGTAAGTCCCTACATAAAAATCATTATTTTTTATGTATTTTTTATTAAGTTCTGTGGCTTATTCCCCGACGTTTATACGTTGTCGGGGTTTCTGTCGTGGTGAGTCCCGTGCTCTTTCTCAGTCCGACCGTATGTTGCGTTTTTTGCGTTCTCAATTCAATAATCCCCGTACCAGTACTCCGGCTCTGGTTAAAGCCTATATTAGTGCTTTGCGATTCAGTACGTATAAATTTGATAATGATTCAAAAAATGCTTTTTTTTTGAATTTTTTTTTATTTCATTTTCTTTTTTAGATTCTTTTGAAACTCCTTCTTATGCCTTTAATGGAAACACTGATTTATATCAGTTTGGTGTAAAACTGAATAGACGTCAAACTTTGGAGTCTTTGACTTCTATGTGGCAAAGTACGAACATAAAACTCTTTTTATGTTTAGTTTTAATTTTATGATTTAGACTTGGATTTTGGTAGATCATATGAATCTTTGGGTGAAACTTTGGATCGCTTTGTAATTCCTTCTTCTATGTGTCGAAATTTGCTTTCCCCTATCCCAGGAATTGAAGTTCGGGTTTATGTAAGTACAAGCTTTAATAGAAAATTATTTTTTCTATTAGTTTTTCCGTTTTCGACTTCCTATTTTAGTCCTGTGATCAAGCGCCTCCCATTTCTATGTGTGCTTTACAGATGGATGACGGTTTATCTACTGCTCATGACTTTTTATTAGTAAGTTCCTGTGTCTAATTAAAAAAATATTTTTTCTAATTAGAAATTATTTTTCTAATTTTTCTCATTCAGTTTCGGTTCAATATTCGTTCATTGTTGAGTGATCATTTTTTGCCTTCTTTACGCATGTTTGGTTGGACTGGTGCCTCTAGTGAGGAGCTCTTGTCCCCGTGCCCTGCTCGCTTACGCCGTTTTAATCCAGGTGGTCAACTTTTCCATTTTTAATTTTTTCAAGGTTTTTCTTATTTCCGAAAATGATTTTTCAGAGATTTTACTGAAATGTTTTAGTTTATAAGATCGAGCGTTACAGCGAAGGTGCTGCTCATTATCCGATTCCCTTTTTAACTGGCCATAGTCATTTCACTGAAAATTTATCTGCCTATGTTTGAAGTCCTTAGTCACTCCTCCTTTTCCCAGAAAAAATTTTTTCATGATTTTTAATGTTCTGAAAAAACGTTTTTCAGAATGTTGGTTACTTTAGAGCACTCAGAAGTTATATATGGTGACGGTTGTTCCGTGCATCGTTCCTTGCAGTTGCCAGAAGATGTCGCTGTAGGTTTTCTTGAAAAGTTTTTCAGGAAAGTCTTCAGCGTTGATTCTAATCGGAGTTGTCATTTATGTAATGAGTCTTGCTCATATGCTCTGACTTTACACATTGGTCAACCTTTTCAAAAACGGTTTCGTGATTGTGTTCCGAGGTGAGAATTCTAATTCTAATTTTTCCTTGAAACTTTTTTTGATAAGAAAAATATTTTTTTCTTATCAAAAAAAAAAATTTTTTTTTTATTCAACCCGTATATGTTATTAGGGGAATTTTGGAGATATATTCTTTTTTCAGGGATTTTTTGGACGATTGTGCTGCTCTCGAAGCTTCTACTGTGAAAATTTTGGGCTACAGCGCTATTGATCTTGGTTTGGAACTCCGTGGCATGACTATAACATCTAATTTTTGCCCGACTTTCCCTCGGGTCCACTCTTTTTTGTTGTATGTGCAACATCCTGGTGATTCCAATCAGGAATTTCCATAATCTCAGTTCATCATTTCTTATAATTATAATTATTTAGAGTTGAAAATATTTTTCAACTCTTTCCTTAGTATCCATTTTAATTTTACTAGTCAATTTTAATATCAAAAAATAATTTTTTTGATATTTCACCTCTCTGTCTAAATTGTATAGGTTTTGGATTTTGATTTTTTACAGTGTCATTAAGTGTGGAATGAGCGCTGATTTAAATACAGCTCGTCTTTGTTCTGGAAATGATCCTTTGTCCTGTCCTTTGGATTTTAAAAATTCAACTCTCGGACTTGACTCTGGGATTTCCAGTGCACAAGATTTGTCGCTTGGTTCAACTGATCGGTCCTCCGAGCATGTCTCTGGTGTAAATCCACATTTGAGTGTCCTTTCCTCCATTCCTGGTTTGCCTCCGCAAATTGGTAATTATTATATTTAACATGAAAAAAAAGATTTTTCATGTTGAAAAATATTATTATTTTTTTTAAGATGAAACTGGTTCTTACGAAGAATTACCGGATTATTCAATCATTCCCGAGTGGTTTTTTGATGAATCTATTGCCGAATTGGATAATTCATCGTTTTGTTTGCGTGATAATCTTGCTTGTGTCATTGATAAGGATTCCCCTTATGTTGACTCCTTCCGTGTTCTGAATGGTGCTTCTCCAACTGATTTTCATGTTCGACCCAGCGTTAAGCTGGATTATATTAAGGTACAATTCTTGTTATTTTGAAAAAAATTTTTTCAAAAAACTTACTTTCTAATTAAGCTTTCCAGTGGACTGTTACTCAATATTGTTGATACTCATACTAATGATCAATCTTGTTTTGTTGGTACTCTCTTCGAATCTAAGGTCTGTATTCCTTTTTATCTTTTTGCAAATTTTAATTTTGTTAAAATGTTAAATTTCTTTTTAGCATTCTAAATTGACTCGGTCTTGTGACCAGCCTGTTTACCGAGATGGCACTGTTCTCCGTGAGCGTGTTATTTCTCACTTAGAGTCTAGAGATTTTTGCTTTAAAAGGCTTCATTTTGAGCTTGCTATTGAGCTGGGTGGGTCCTTGTCCTCTTTGGCCAACAAGTTTTGTCCTAGTTTCTCAACTGCTAATGATTGTTTTTATCGTTTAGTTCGAGGTAATAATAAAAATGTATTTTATTATTATTATAAATTTGAATTATTATGATTTTTATTATATTCTTTAAGTGATGCTCGAAGATCTGTCAACTATCGCTTCTCTTCGTAAAAAGAAGTTATCACGTGCTGCCGCCTATTTTGCTCGATGTCAGCATTTCGTTGCTGCTGGACATGTTCCCTCATGTCACATCTCGTGCCGTGTTTGTGATGGGGCACGGCGTTATGTCTCTTTGTTGAAGTTTTATGCTTTGCGTGATAGTGAAAGTCGTCCTGAACGTGAGTTTTTTATCAATTTTGTAATTATGTAGTTTTGAATGAAAAAAATATTTTTTCATTCTTCCCTTACCAATATCAGTTTATTTATTCAGCATTTGGAATTACCCTTCGAAGCATAATTCTGGATTATGTGCGTTCTTTACGCTGCGAGTTTGGACTTTTGCTTCATGAAAGTTTGATGACGGTGCTACGATACGTTTACCTTGATCTGGTTCGTACTGGGGTCCGTGATCATTTGATGGGTCACGGATTCGGCATTTCTGAAGAGCTGTCCCGATTTTCCTCGGAACTCTGTATGAGTTTAGGTACATTATTTATTCATTAAGTTCGTTTATGTTCATTTTTTTAGAACTAGAAAATTATTTTTCTAGTTCTTTTTCTTTTAAGTGATTTAAATCTTTCTTTTTAGGTTCTTTGATGAAGGAGACTACTTCTGTTCGTGTCGAGTTTCTCCGGGGAAGTGAATTAACTTCCACTCGTTGTTATGATGTAGAGCCTTACTGTGATACTTGGGACCGTGATGTCGCACACACCAACCGCCCTTCTAATAGTCATGTTCGATTGGTAATTCTTCTAAAAATTATACTGTTTCCAACGGTTCCTTCTGGGTTCCTATGGGGTAGTGCCATAAAAAATGAAAAAAACTAAAGTGAAAAACTATATAAAAATGAAAAACTATGTAAAAATGAAAAACTATTTTTCATTTCTATCTTTTCATTTTTTCGTAATTACCTTTTTCGAGTTTACATTTTTCGAGTTTTTTTCTTTTTAAACTCTTTATATTCAAATTTAGGTTTATATTCTTCACTTATAAGTTTTTTTTTTAATAGATTTTTTAATAGATTTAATAGATTTTAAAACATTTTTTATAAAAAACTTTTTATAAAAACTTTTTCTAAGAATATTTTTTTAGCTCGATATTGACATCCAGTCGTTTCATTCGACCAAGACTATGTTTGATCGTTGCTATAAATGGGATGGGACTGCTACACATGCTCGTTCGTTATTAAATGGTAAATGTATTATATTTATTAAATTTTTATTCGTTTATATTGAAATTTTGTTTTCAATATATTTTTAATGTATTTATATGCTTTCATTTAGGCCGTGATAACGATATTTGGACTGTTTGTTCAATTACTGCTCCTGATCAGCTAGCTTTGGCTGCAATATCCGATCCCTATTTCAATTGTTTTTCGGATCCTCCTTATGCCCGACGCATTTCTGAATCTCGTCCTGGTTTGAACACTTACGATTATTGTTCACTCTACCCTGCTGTGTCCCGTCTTAAACGTATCTTGATTGTTGTACCAAGTACAATTGATTTGTACACGGTTTTTTCCTCCAGTGATGAGGCTGATTCCGATTACAATCGTCCTATGTAAAAAACTTTTTTTACATAATTACTCGTTGTTAGGTTAATTTCGTTTACTTATCTCACTCTGTACTTTTTCAACTTTTTTATTCACACAAATATATATCTATTTTACCACCTTTGTTAGCTTGTTAATTTATTGCATTGATTTATGAGTCATGTTGTAAGGAAATTTATCTTTATTTTTGGAGTTTTTAGAGCTTGAATTTAGAAGAGATAGGCAGGTTTTCAAATTAAGTTTTGGGATATCTGAGTTGGATATTCCATAACTTGATTCAGGGATTATTAATTTGATTTGCCCTTTTATATGTCATCCTTTGAATTCCATTCGTTACGTTTTTTAGTACCGAATGAGTTTCAAATGATTTTAAATAGATTTTTATGGTTTTTGTGATTTTGAAGATATGAAATTTTGAAGATA
>SCLD01099010.1:0-10807 GCA_004367895.1 Oikopleura longicauda | reverse complement strand
GGTTTTTTCAGTGGCCACTGATAGTGGTTGACCACTGATAGTGGTGGACCACTGAAATTTCCACTACCACTAAGAAGTTTTAAGGACCACCACTGAATAAACCACTAACACTGAGAGGTTTTCAGTTGGATTTGCAACTCTGGTCAAAATGACCGTTTAATTTAAGACCAAAATGACCGGTTGTACACCACCAATATGACAGCTGTGTGACCAAAATGACCGTTATAAGCTAAAATGACTCATATCCATCCCCAAAATGACCTTTATTCCTCAAACTTTTAAAAAGGTCAGTTCGTTATGTTCAACATGACCGTCGCTCAATATCCGAGAAATAACGGTCATTTCGGTATCAAATAACGGTCATTTCGGTATCAAATAATGGTCATTTTGGTGTCAAATTAACGGTTATTTTGGATAACGGTCATTTCAAATAAAAATAATTCAATATTTTTCAAAAATATAAATTTTTGGAGCCTTGGCCGGTGGTGGATCATCTAAACCAAGGGGAATGCCAGTTTTAACAGGTTCAGGTGGCGCGTCTTTTTCTGGACATTTGGGCAATGGCGGACATCTATTTGGTGGACATTCCGGTGGTTCTATTCTGCAAATCGGACACTTTGACGGTTTTTTTCACTGCTCATTTTATAAGGCTCTTTTTCGTTATCTGCTTAACAGTTGCATGCATTTCAGTCTATTTTAAAGCACGCAAAACGCATAACCGCTATAACTTATGGTCCATAATTAAAAAATAGCGTAGGTTCGGAACAAAAATGGTCATTTTTAGTCTCATCGCGTTAAAATAGGCTAAAGTGTAGGTAATTCTTACATAGGGTTGTTCGGATAACTAGAATATGTATTTTAAAAACCGGCCTGAGAGTCTTCCTTTTTATCCTGAGAGTCTTCCTTTGGGTTATCAAAAGCTTTGATCAATTCTTTTTCCAGATTTTCAAAAGTTTTTCGAACACCAACAATATGAAGATTGGTGAAAAAAAGTTTTTTCGTCTATTCCAAGTCAAAAATATTTCAAGTGGGGTAGTTAACGGGTTTTGAGTTTTTTCCTAGTGAATATTCCCTGGAGTTGCGGACTAATATAAAATATTATTCTGGGTTCCTCTGAGTTGATTGGTACTTAAAATTTGTGCTTCAGAAATTATGACCATTTCAAAATGGCATGTTCAGCATTACATAGATACGGAAAAATCGTTAACAATAAAAAATTCTCGAATATTCGGGATTTTTATAAAGTGACTACCTATGATGATACATTTTGGAACTAGCTTCAAAATGCACCCTTAGAATTCATCCCATCACGTGATTTTCTTGGTAAAATTTGGCTTTGAAGTTTGGTCGAGAATACATTAGCGAGATAGGCCGTGATTCCGCCTGTAAACCACCCTTATTTCAAGTGAAAAATCATATAATCGCAATGTTAAGTTCTGCGCTCAAGATTCTAGAGTGTTGATGACGTTCCTTTTTGTCATATTCCACTACAACGAGACGTCCAGGTCTTGCTTTCAAATTTTTAGAAGCTTTCTTCGAATTTTTTATAAATTCTAAATATTCATTAGTACCAGTAGAAATAGACATGCCATACATAAGAGTGATTAACCTGGTTTTGAACTTACACAGACTGACCCACTTACGTAATGGTCTCATGTGTATAAGTTCAAGACCGGGTTGGGCACTCTTACTTGTGACCCCCCCCCCATTTGGATTTTCTAAAGGTCAACAATTTCAGGGAGTTATACTATTGGTTCATATTATATGAATCATATACTTACTTGGTATGACTTTTTTCGTTTTTGGGTTTTTAAATGCAAGACTCTTTTCGTCAACCTTGAAAGTTTTTTTCAAGTTCTGACATGCCAAAGCCACCTGCAACGCCCCAAGTACTGAATTTACAATTTTAAATATTTTTAATATATGGGCTCACCCACATTAGGCTGACCCACTCAATCTAGAACTCAACGATATCAGACTGTCCAACTTTCGTATGCTTGTACATGTAAAGTGGGACAGTAAAGTGTCTTTGAGTTCTAGACCAAAAGCCTAATTTGTGTAAGACCAGGTTGTGCATTTCAATATCGGACCCCCTATATCTACTGAAAAAAAAAGAATAAAAAAATCTTACCAAAAATGAGTTTCATTTTGTACTCTCGACTTTTGAAATGACGATTAAAAAAGAAAATATTTGTACGAAATACACTATTCAATGGCCTAGATTCTCGTAAATTCTTGATAGACGGTAAGAGTAGTCAACCGTTTGGTCGATTGTTTAAAGTAAAAATAATGTTCAAATATACTCATCGTGGTCAATGACCAAATACAGTATCTCAAATACTTAATCCTTGAACTTGGGTCACTCCGTCGGCCTCTGAAGCAGACGTTGGTGGAATTCTGGACAGCACTTTCTTGTCCTTGTCCGGCCGAACAGACGGACACCGGACAGAAGATCCAGACACAATCCGGACGGCGGACAGACATCGGACAGTCGATTTTTGAAAATCCGGACGCCGGACAGACACCAGACAGACTTTTTCCGCAAAATCGACCTGATAGGACTTTCCGGGAAATTCGTTCCCAGACTGAGCTACTCTCATTTCTGGACACAAAATCGATACCATTTTCTGATATAAAAAGCACAGTTTCACCTAGCCCCCCCCCTATATATTGGATTTTTTGTCCATAAATGACGCTGGCTCAATTTCCAGAAAATGGATTTACCCACAGATAGGGGCAAATCACCTGGAAAGGCAATCAACTCCGACAATCAGTTTCATGGGGTTAAATTCTGCGTAAAAATTATTTGATTTTGTCAAGAGTCAGATAGAGCGTGAAAGTAGTAATCGTTGATCACTGATCGGTCACCTGCCTAGAAAAAAAAGAAAGCCCTTGGGGAATGACCATATCGGAGAGAGGAACCAACCCATATATATAAAGCCTGCACAAAATTATTTATCAGTAAAAAACCGGTTTGGAAAAACAAAATAAAAACGGAGAAAATTTGAAAGAACCGATTTTTTTAAAATGACACCGAGAAAAAATAAAACCGAGATATTTGAAGAAATAATCTACTATTGTGCGATTCCTATAGATTCAAACAATTTGTTTGATAAAGTCACACGACACATACAGGTAAACCGATACAACGTTTCGATTAACGGTCACGTCGTATTTTTTCTCCTAATACGCGTATATACGTACCAGGCTGTTTGGAATCTGTTTGCAAAGGTTTCCATATCTGGCCAAAAGTTATCATATCCGGCTCACTTCCGGTCAACAAATTTAACCAAAAATCGCGCCTTTTAATTTCAGGAGGAGTCCCTGGAGGCGGTTCCTCCCAATTTAGTGACCCCCTTATACAGTAGATTCATGAAATTTAATTTTAGTCGTATCCAGATATGCTAGATTGGAAACTAAGAGATCGATTCTGTGTAAAATGTCGAAAATCACTTCGCGGATCGGCTGGGGCATCGCGATCGCGATGCTCATGCGGTGAAAATGCAATTCGCGATGGCAATAATCTCGAGTTTATTCTTCTTTGTTGGAATGTTCGTCAAAAAATTTCAACTCCTGAAACTGGAAAATTTTATCTTAGGTTGGGTTCAAAAACTAACTTGGTCGAATAAATCTGGTATGACTCATACCGTATGAGTCAAAGATATAACAAAATGACCCCTACTATGACCCAATGTAAAATGACTCAATATGATATGACTAGAGTTATTCACGTCCTATGTCTGTAATGTATTCTTGACCAAAGTTCAAAGGGAAATTTTACCTAGAAAATCACGTGATAAGATGAATCCTAATGGTGCATTTTGAAGCTAGTTCCAAAAGGTATCCTTGGATATAGTCACTATATAAAAATGCCTAACAGTATTTCATTTATGCGAGATTTTTTATTTTTATCATTGTTTTCCTATCTTCGTAACGTTAAACATGCCATTTTGAAACAGTCCTAACCTAGGGTTCCACCCCTCTCCACCCCAAAATGAATGTATCAGTAGACTCAGAATAACCCAGAATTTAAGCTTTTAAGTTGCTGAAGCTCTTTCATGCTCTTACATATTGATTTGACAGAATTTAAATAAGCGTGAATAACCCTAGATATGACCCCTTCTACTGTATGACCCCTTATATCATATATAAGTTATATGACACATTAATATGGCCCCGTTTTGAACCAAGAAAAGCATGGTAAAATTTCTGAAAAGATTTGGATGCACATTTTCGACACCAATCAATGCAAAAAGTGGTGATACTCCATATAACCAGGCTGGTTTTCAATTAAATGGTCACCAGGTGACGCTTCAAGTTCATTTACGGTTGAACTTCCGGTTGAATTTCCGGTTGAACTTCCGGTTGAACTTCCGGTTGAACTTCCGGTTGAACTTCCGGTATACAAAGTCTCCGAAAAATCGAATTTGAAAACCATTCTTAGTTGATAAAAGATATAAAAGGAAAAGGTTTCTGGAAAGATGAAATGAAAAAAGAAAATTTGCACAAAGGTCAACAAGATCTTATCGATGCAGTTTTAGTTGAGACCAGATTATCAAAGGTAAAGTTATTTCAAAACAAGTTTACCCTTATTGATACGCTGAATTTCGAAAAATTTAAAAATTGGCATTTTTATGGCCCATAAATAAATTATGGAAAAATCATAAAAATCATAACCAGGGTGAATTTACACATTTTTGCGAATTCACCCTATATATACATATATTCCTGATATTTTCTGAAATTGGCCATTCCGATGATCACTATATACCGTATAATATACGTGAAAAATTAAAAAAAAATCATGTATAGGGTGATTTCGTAAAAATCCGAAAATTCATCCTAGTAATCATTGTAATGATTTTCCCTCAAAAATGACAATTAGGCTTCAAACGGAAAATTTGAAATTTCTGAATAACTCGTCTGTTTATCGGGTGGACTCATACCGGCTGATTCTCGCGGAGTCATTCCAGGAAATGTTCCAATAGGGCTTACTCTCAAGTTGAGAGTCTCAACTAGGGTGATTCACGGCCTATCTCGGTAATGTATTCTCGTCCAAATTTCAAAGCCAAATTTTACCACGAAAATCACGTGATCGGATAAATCCTAATGGTGCATTTTAAAGCTGGCTTCACAAGGTATCATCACAGTTAGTCACTTTAGAAAAATCCCCAACAGTATTTCTTTTATTCGAAATTTTTGATTTTTGACGACCTTTCCCTATCTCTGTAATGCTGAACATGCCATTTTGAAATGGTCATAACTTATGGAGCGCAAATTTCCGCAACATACCATAGGTACCAATCGACTCAGAGTAACCCAGAATTACGTTTTATATTTGTCCCCGACTCGAGCAAACTCGAGCAATAGTCCCTAGAAGAAATCTTCAAACCCGTGAACCACCCTAGTCTCAACCCAAAAACCCAAACACAGAAATACCTAGGCAAAAAATCGTATTTTTAAGCCAATTTTTAACAATTTTTTAGTCTGGAGCCGATGGCGGAGGGTACAATACTGGTCAACGTGAATCGGTCAATGGACTAACCAGTAGGTACCGACGCGACGAATCTTTTGGTCGTAAAGGTTCTGGAGAGAAAAAATCCAGCTCTCTAGCGCCGTCAGATTCTGCCTCAAGTTCATACAAACCCTCATTTGGATCATCGTCAACAGACTGGACGAGTAATTCAACCAATCAGAGTAAAACTACAAAAATTTTTCGTCCAAATATATTTTCCGAGTGTGACCCCTCAAGTGGATCAAATGACCATTCGGACGGTTCACGGTCCATGGACGGTCCAGGCTCAAGACTTCAAAGAAGATGCAGTGTGAATAGCTTAGAAACAAGTAATAGCTCTGGAAGCACACCACCTGAAGAAATGAGTCATGCATTCAACTTATATAAACCTACGCAAAAATGTAAGCCAATGACCAATCGCCAACACCAGTCGACCTTGATAAAGCCCACGCAAAAAGTGGCACCATTACCAGAACCATCATTTTTCGATGACACCGATGTCGATGGCGTTTTCTCCGATGACGATGTTCCTATTCCAGATTTAAAAAATGAACGAGTTTCACCGCCGACCCATGCTTCACCAATCGGGTCACAGGCACCATCACAACCACCAAGTGGCCAAAGAGCGCCCGCGACCCGCTCTCTATCGCCACCAGCAGTGAGACCGATAACACCAGTGGTTAATATGAAACGAAAAGCTGTTGAAGAGTTAACACCAGATGAATATTATTCAAAAAGATTAAAAGATGATTTTCCGCGATCGACACTGGACGAAGAAGATATTTTCACATTGT
This sequence comes from Oikopleura longicauda, assembly GCA_004367895.1. Lineage (NCBI taxonomy): Eukaryota > Metazoa > Chordata > Appendicularia > Copelata > Oikopleuridae > Oikopleura > Oikopleura longicauda. The sequence goes on along the minus strand of SCLD01099010.1, from coordinate 4,498 downwards.
GGAGAAAAACTTGTTTGGATCCTGCTCAGGTTAGTGCTCGTGCTCTGATTGGCTAATCATATCGTTCTCTGCAATTGGTGGGCCAATTGGAAAAGGCAATAATTTCGAATAAGTATAATTTTATTAAAACTTTTATTCAGAAAGCTCATTGGATAGAAAAGACTCGGTTGCATAATGAATGGATCAGACAGAATGGAAATAAGAAATAATCATTCGATACACAGTTCTATTTTCTGGAATAAAAGTCATATATTCAAATCTTTCTTTAATGTAAAAGACTCGGGTTAAAGACTTTTAAAGCATGAAAAATGAGCCCTACGCTCTAGATAAAGTGCGTTGTGGTCTTAAATGTGGTCGTAGGTATAAATTTTCGCACAAAAACATGTCGAAATTCGTACAGTGGATTGCCTTTGGATGAAAATTATCAAAATTTCACTTTTTGTCGGAATAAAATCTGAATCCTGCCAACAGTTGCGGCCATAACTGGTCAAAATTGGTCCTGAATCAGTGAGTTGGCCCGAGTTTTTTGTCAGGACTAGGTCAGGTCCTGTTATGTTATTCAGGGCCAACTCAGGACCCCGATTCAGGACCAACTCAAGGCTCAGGACCAATTTTTCCAAGGTCTGGTTGCGGCCAATTTGAGCAAGGTCTACTTTTCATAGCACCTGAATAAATTAGAAAAAAATATATATAATTCCAAATCGAGCACTTGATAATAACAGATTTATTCACAAAAGCTGGGATATAATTTGAATTCTGGGAACGATTATGAAAACGGGTCTGAGCTGGAACCGACAACTAGTAAAAAAATGAGAACGGAAAGTAAGGGTTTCTAAGCAAGCTGAGAGTTGATTTTTGAAAATCCGTGAAAACGTCTGGTATTCGAAAATGGTTCCCGCTGATATTTGGTTAACCTTTATTGATCAGTTTCCGGGCAGCCACATGGGGTGTTTTTCGGGAACTTGACAATCTTCTGAAGTCACTAACAAAGATTTTGAGAGAGGTCACGTGGCATGCATGGGTCGCATGCATAGGTGAGACCCCTCAGCGCGTCTCTCGGAAACTCTTTCCAATCATGAAATTTGTCTGGAAAAAGTTTCCGGTCAACAAGGTCACACAGGATTAGGAATAGTTACTGAGATTTTTCATTTAAGGGTTGAAGATTTCTAAAATTCGAACTACGAACTTCCCAAATAGTTCACTTTTGACGAACAGTCCGAACACCGAATAGTCCGTTCGCAATTTGGTAAATTCTATTAGAACTATCGATGACAGAAGTTCCAAGAGTCAAAATGGCAACAGACTATTCCCGCTAGTAATGATAAGGTCTCAAAGAAGTTTCATCAAAACATACTTTGACGCACATATTTTATCGCTTTTCGTATTATTTTTAAATTATTTTGCATAATTTATTTTTTTAGAGATAGCAATTATTTTATTTTAAGAAAAAAGTTTGAAATGAATTATTTTAATAAAACTGACTTGCAATAATCGAACCACCAGCAAACTGAACTTTTGACCGAACTTGTTTCGCTGCTGTGGTCATGCTTAGGTTACAATTTCTTATTCTTATATCGTTTCTAAGGAAAGGTTGACTTAGAGTGAATTGTTTGAGAGGTTGATAACAAAGCTCAAATTAAAATTGAAAATATCTCACATGATCGGAATAAACCATAAAAGTCAACTGGCATATGGTGGATTACAGACAGAAAATGAAAACACAATATCGTATAAGGAGGGTTCTCAAACTGACATTATTATAAATTGGTCAAAAATCGGTAAACATTCATACCGAGCGCGCGTCTCAAGTTTGATAACCCAGCTAAGCGAAAAAGACGCCAAGTTTTAATCAAACGAACAGTGGATATTGTTGATCAAGCTAAGGAAGGGTTTTGATTATCAGATCCTGTTAATTCATGATTTTTTTTAGTTTTCCGGGTGATGACTCATCATAGATGAGCTCAACCCATTTCTGGAAAATTTCGTCAAACTTTTACAAAATAAACTTTTAAAGATGTATGAGTTTTCAAAGTTTGAATTTGAAAAACCATAAAAGTTAAAAGCAGAAAAACACAAAAAATCAATAAAAGAAGGAATGATACCTCGTCTAACAGGTAAATATATGAGTTTCTAATCTCGTCACCCCTATATTATTAAGCGCAAAATGTGATTGGTACTTTTGACAGCCTATTCTCATTCATTTGGTCTTTGAAACATTTATGCATCACTTTTAATATATTTGACGATTATATTTGCACTGGTGAGAATTTATCATTTTTCTGTTGAAATCATCGGTCACCGAAATAACCGTTATTTTTCAAAATGACCGTTATTTTCAAGAATGACCATATTTCCAAAAATGACCATATTTTCAAAAATGATCGTTATTTCCAAAAATGACCGTTATTTTCAAAAATGCCTATATTTTCAAAAATGACCGTTATTTTCAAAAATGCCTATATTTTCAAAAATGACCGTTTTTTCAAAAATGACCATATTTTCAAAAATGACCATATTCCCAAAAATGTCCCGATTTTCAAAAATGACCATATTTTCAAAAATGACCATATTTCCAAAAATGTCCGGATTTTCAAAAATGACCATATTTTGAAAAATGACCGTTATTTTCAAAAATGACCATATTTTCAAAAATGACCATATTTTCAAAAATGACCATTATTGTCAAAAGCGACCTCTATCCCCGATCAAGATGACCTTTTGTACCATTATGGCCGATGCATATCAAAAATGTCCGTGTCATTTTTTAATTCAAGGTGATTTTAGTAAGTTCAAATGACGGGTATTAACAGTCACAATACGAGAGGACCTACCCCCCCACAATACGAACTGGTTATTAACCACCTTGACTTAAAGGGTCTTAAAAGGGTTTTTAATGGTGAAGCCGTTACTTTTATGGTTAGAAATTCTTTCCGAGTTGAAAGAGTTGACTTTTACTATTATCATAAATTGTTTATCAAGTCATGTGACTAATTAAGCCAACATCGATGCCATGGCATGCCACCTTTCTGCTTTGGTTCCTCAAATCTTTTGTTCGTAAAAAATAGAGATGAATGTGCCAGATAATTATTTTCTTGATTATAACTAGATAACGGACTTCATTTGATTTGAACTTCATTAAACTGAACTTCAGTAAATTGAATTCCGTGGAAGTGGCACATTCTAAAATTGGATCCGAAACACGTTTTCCGGGTAATTTGGGTTGGAAAAACTCGATGATAGGATTTTTCACTCGCTTGGATGTCTATTTGACGTAATTGTAACGTAATAAGCCCAAAATTTTTGTATCGAAGTATATTTATATAAATAAGTAAAATGCTGAATTAGCAAAAAACAACCGTTTCCGGTTCACTTCCGGCTCATTTCCGGTCAAAATTGGTCTAAATAAACTCACAGGAAGTGATACAATATGACAAAATTTTCAAATTGATGAATATTATTGAATTAAACCGGTTTCTGACCACTTCCGGTCAAAACGGAAGTCACCATAAGTTCGGTCACAAAATTTTAGGGGAGGGTCCTGGGGGTAATTTTCAAGATTCGAATATTCTATATGCCTTGAAAGTGCCATTTTAGGGTCATTTGGTTAAAAATAACCACTTCGTATTGGGACTGTTAAAATACGAGAAATAACGGCCATTTAAGTATAAATAACGGTTATTTTTGGTCATCTAGCCCGATGTACGACGGGGCAGAATAAACAGTGATTTTTGAAACCGATCATTTTCGTTTTCGCTAACGGCCATTTTGATAGTCCTTCAGAAATACGCGTTTTAATGAAAAATTTGAAGGTACCATTGATTCTTTCAAATCCGAATTTTCCGGTATGGAATTTTATTTTTTTAGAAATTATCGACCAGATGCCCGTTCGTTGTGTCACATGGGCGTCAATGAATGTTTTCCAGAATATGATATTTTCAAAGTATACCAGTGGAGAAACATAACCTTTCCTAAGCAGGTAGCTGTTGACGCTAGCTATGGCTATACTCAGACTTTATTCCAAAAATTCATAAAAAATTTTCCGAATAAAATCTGAGTCCCAGCTTAAACTTTTTTCATTTAATTTTACGAAATAATCGAGCTCCTATTATTTAGATAAATGATAATAGTTATCGATTCCCGCGAGAGAAAAATCGCAAAACTTTAAAAGTTCTTCATATAACCGATGTTCATATCGATGAGCATTACGAAGAAAACACAGATTCTGAATGTACTCAACCATTATGCTGCCGCAAAGTCTCTAATGGTGTAAATTATACCTAAGTCGAACTGATTTTCTAGACAATATACATCGAAATACCGGTTTTAAACTTTTGCGTGGGCGTTTGACCGAAAAATTGAAAATTACGGGGGTTGTAATTGAGAACCCAGGCAGATATTTAAAATTCGTCATTATAGAAAAGTTATGGCGATTCATCGTCCCAGAATTCAACCTAAGCATAGCGAAAAATCACATTATTGGGGCACGCGGAGAAGCTGT
>SCLD01098999.1:0-10807 GCA_004367895.1 Oikopleura longicauda | reverse complement strand
TTGAAGAGTTGAAGAGTAGGATAGTAAGGCGTTGACGGGTTAAATGAGAGACTATAAATACTGAAAAGTGGAGGTGTTAGTTCGTGTTCAAATTTTGAAAATGACAACACTGTCATGTTGAGAATGGCTTACGAGGCGTTCTGTTAGTATGGTGCTCGGCATTGACGTCGGAAGTGGCAATAATATCCCAGGAGCTCAAACAATGTCTCTCGACTTGGATTGAGAACCGGGCAAACCTGACCCAACTGGGGAAGAGCAACACAGACAGTTGCTAAGTGCCCATGTCGCTCTACAACCGCAGTTGAGAATTGTCGATCGAAATTTACATTCAAAATGGTAGTAGAAGAAGCTGCTCGATGTTGAGTGAGATGATAATGTACGTGGAACACATGTTCAGACATTCACCAAGGCGAATAATCCGACATGCGGCAGTCAATTATATAACTACTGCTAGGCGAAACGAAAAACTAAAATACTATCTCTAGTCGGACCCGATCCTTAAACGGTTTCACAAAAAACTGTTTCGAAAAAATGCGTACTTAAGGTACCAGTTTTGATCGTCAACACAAAAAGATGACGTCGTTATGAGGTTCAGTGTGAGACCCAAACTTTGTGGGTTTGATAAAATGTTTCCAAAATGTTAGGGTACGAAGTTGACCATATACACATCCAATTGAGATATAGATGTCGTTTTAACTACATGTTCTATATGTTCCAAAACCCAAACTGAGACGGTTCAAATATATTCGATAAAATTGTTTAATGTGGACAAATTAATTGTAACAAGCGCGTGCCAGTGTTTTCAATGGATTAGAAACACTAGGGCGACAGCACTGGAATAAGTATGCGTGTGTTAGTTATTCTAAATTTAGAACCAAAACTTGGTGGTGTGAAAAAATGTTTTTTTAAACAGATGAAGGGGCTGAACAATAAACTACAAGGCCGAAAAAAGTCAATATAAGTCTATATGTGGTGGCGATAACGTGGTGGTCGCGTAAATGTTCAGAATGGAATATAATGGAAATTCCAACAGCGCGTTAAACCACGCGATTCTAATTTTCGGTCGGCTAAAGTCCAAATCACGGACGTGCTTGGGTCACCCCAAAAGCTTAGAGCCAAAAAAAAGTTAAAAAATCAAAGTGACATGTTAATGTCAAAATAGGGGTCGGTATGGATAATACTATGTTTTAGAGTTGTGGTGTGGCTCGATGAAAAAAGTGGAACAAAAATTATGTTATTAGATGTTGACAAAACTAATATTTCAGGCTCTTATAGTTAGCCAGGCCCTTACTTAGGGGTCAGTAATAAAATATGTAAACGGGTGATTTCTATCCTAAGTTCACTTAGTAAAGAAACGGCCACTATATCCAGCTAAACAAGTCCGCACTGGAACTAGATGTAATCTATAGAGAGCGAACCACACGCACAGAATGAGGCTGAGTTGAAAAAAAATGATGCTAAAAATAATTTTGCACTCCAATCTTTGGGCTACGGTGGGACGTGTGTGTTTAGTGTACAGTTGAAAAGTTTTTTTTCCAATTGATTCTTCGTTTGTTGTTGAATTGGCAATAGCAGCAATGACTTGTTTTGCAGGCGATACTGGATTGGATGGTGTTTCTATGAAATATTATATTAACAAATTCAGTTTCAAAGTGGCCGAATGGAAATTGTTGCTAAATGAAAAAAAATCTTGATTTTGGTCGCAGCTTGGACATAATAACACAGATGATCAGAAGAGTGGTGTGGCTTGTGTATGGTAGTGATGGTGGTGATCAATTGAGCGATTTCTGACGAGACGAAAAACACCCACTTGAAGTGGTTCTCTAAAACCAAGTACTGCCTGGTAGCCGTAGAGTTCGCGTACTCAACCTGACAACAAACTAATGACAATTTTGATCATGTTACAACTGACATGGCGGATACTAGATCGAGCAGAACGATCTTCCGCTCGGGTGATATAATATGTTCACTTAGTATGACAGCCCTCTAATATAGAGGCACTTCGAACAAGATTATTGAAAAACGAACTGATCTAAATAGAACATTTAAGACGCCAGGCGTCTGGTCAATTGAGAGAGAGACCTCCCTGTCCCCATTTGTTCGGGCACTTTGTACGGCGCGGGGGGTTAGATATAGGGCGATGAGTACATTTTGGAAGTATGTGACGTGCTGCTTGCCCTGGATAGAGCCGAATAAATTCCTTCGCGGCGTCGAAAATGGATACATCATTTATGTCAAAATGACGAGTCCCAATTAAACGTCCTTGTGACAGTTGTTGTCATACTTTACGTATAAGTAGCATAAACCAATCGAGAGTGTAGAACACACTGATCAGTGATCAGCATGGTGACCTCTTGACGCCGCTAGAACGTCCTCTACCGAACGTGAATTTGAATACGAGATTAGAACTGTACCTACAGGTGAGCACGGGTAGTGGCAGTGGTACTAGTGGTCAACGCCCCGTGTCATCAACATTTAGTCGATGTTCTACCGAAAAATTCGATCAGGGGTCCCGATTGAGTGAGTGAGTAGTCGTAGACTAGGGGCGTTGATGTATATAGAAAAGTGTGTGTTCAAGTGGTGTAAGCAAAAACGACGAGACGACGACGTTCAAACCGAAAATAGTGGACCGGATGTTAGTGACCATTCTCAAGATAGCTTGGCTTGAACATGTCGTTATGCGCTTTACGATCAACGTACGTTTTAAGCAATATACGCGATTGTTAGAGCCGATCTGGGTGAGGATGCTTTCAAATTGAAAGCAGGTCCAAGTCACCAAAGGTCAGTTACTTCTAAAGTGAGAGTGGATAACATTTTAACAACTTAAAAGGGGCTTGGTCACGCCAGTCGCTACACATAATACTCAAATATTATAGCGTTTATAATTGAACCAAACCGAACGCAGTCACGACTTAGAATGAAATTAACAACCACGATATTGGAGCAAAAAATCCGATTTGATTTATTGCTCAAGCAATAAAATAAAACGCCCTTTTCCTTTGGTTATCGTGGTGATGATGGTGGTGGAGTGTGTGTGTGGCACACCATTTAGTACCACCAAAACCAAAATTTGTTTTTGATACATTGGATTACCTGCACCACAAATTGGCACCAGTACACCATGCTCTGTTTGACTCGGTCCTTGAGATAAATTTCACATTCTATGGTGCGCCGCTTTAGAGGTCGTAACCCATCTACATACTATTTACGACTGGGTGATTGACCTTGGCAATGTGTGACTAAACACCAATTGTGTAATACCCAAGCCCAACAGGAGACAGAAAAGGCTCTATTACACAAAAAACGCGATTAACATAAAACAAAGCTCAAACAAGACATTCTATGACCGCCATCGTTTACAGCTAAACAGAAGTGTGAGTCCACTTTCCAAGAGAAAAAAAGAATTGAATTATGATGTTGCCGAACACGAAACATGTCGCATATTTAATTGTCACCGTGTGGTTAGAGTTGATTAAGGTCCACATTGGCCTTTTACCGCTACTCCCTTACATCCTGCTCATATTGTACATTTCTGTCTATGTATAAAAGCGCATCTTACAAGTTGTTACAACTACAAAAGCGATAAGCGTCCCGTGTAGCTACTGATTATCTGTTCCGTTTTAGCAACAAGTCCAAAACGTGATTATTGTGTAAATGTTCTGTCGAGTACACTCTGGTAGTAGTTGGCACACAAGCGGCTCGTGAATATAACGGACTAAGTTAAAAACTTTATTTTCTGTGTGTTCAAATTGCACTTAGTCTAACGGCGGTTAGGCCGACCAAAATCCAGGAAGAAGATTGGATCCCCTTGGCCTTGGCCTTTCGCGCTTGACTTTGCTCACAAAAAAATGACACTCTCGGGGGATGAATAGATAGATCATATAATCTAGACGCCCGATTGCAACACACAAAAGTATGGGGCGTGTACACACTTTGGTGGTGGTGTTTGGTGGCACGGCTGTGTGCCGCTGATGATGGTTGTGGTTACACCAAAATTAGTATTTACTTTTCAGCAGCTTAAAAGACACCTCCTTTAAAAAGAGTGGTTTTGGACCTATACTGTGCCCAGTAGTAGCGTGTGTTCACTGTCAACACTGGTGACCAGAAATACGGAAACGAGTGAACGCACATAAGATCGAAAAAACGTGGAATGTTTGACCTTCGGTGTGGAGGTTTTGGGTGGACCAAAGTACTTTATCTGGGTTATAGTGCATGCGATGTGAATACCGTGTTTCACGCGGTTTCACCAGACTACACACGGTGGTAGCAGCAGCTACTAAAACACAGCGCACTAATCAAGTATTCATGAAAAGCCATGTTTTAATGAGTTGATAGAATGTTGTATAATGGTCTGACGTTGTAGAGGCTTATTCGTTGTAGGCCGATGTGAACGAAACATCATTTTAGAACTGTTTTGACATAATCCCACCGTTGTTGAGGTCCGGAATCGAATATTCTTCTAATTGGGATTATTGGTCGATTTCGAACGTATAATTGGATCATCAAAATCTGTTGGGCTACCAATATCCCCCCTGACCGTGATCATCGGCAATAAGGGGCTAGTAGAGTGGGGGTTCAATTTGTGTCGTGTTGGTGGCTCCAAATTAGAGGTATAGATTAGAAAAACGTGATCATCAAACTCTGATCAAAGCGAGCGGCGTGGTTTGGTCAAGTCCGCTCATACTGGTCGGCTCTCCCCCTCGAAAGCGCAAGCGAGGTTAGATCTGGACCACATTGAATCACTCTAATGAGGCGGTTTCGACCCGATCTGATGCCACTATATGATCTAACGTAAATGTTGATTGTTGCTTGCTGCTGAGTCTACATAGACAACTAGTTCTGTACAACAACGGCAACACACGTTGCAATATACGCGCTCAGTGGATTAACCGGAGTTAGCTGTGCTTCTTGTATTTCTTGACTGCCTCCTTTTTTGTCATTCCCATTTTGACGTTTTGTGCAAAATTAGCACATCACACACACAAAGAAGTGACGTCAAATATATATGAGGTACGTTTATGAACGTACCAATTGTCACGCCACTTTATTCTCTGTCGTCACCTTTTCAACGGAAAGAAAGTGTCGAATAAAACCAAGTGGGCAATATTTGTTGCTGAATTTTTCAAACATCAAAACCACCCGTGGTGCTGACATCATGGCAAGGCAGAGTGAGAGATGGGGTAAGGTGTTGTGTCACTGTGAGTGAAGCACGCAAAATGTTAATTTGATTCAAAATACATTTGACGTTTCCGTACTAAATCGCAATTCTAAAAAGACCTCCAAACATTCCGCTTCTATTTTGAGACCTATCTTGACAAAAAATCCATTTTTGATCTGATAATCCAGAGCTCTGGAATGTCGAGTCCAATTTTGAAAGATTTTGCGCCGATATTAATATGTTTTGGATTTGCTAATCACATGTAGCTGACGTCAGTACTGGATCGCAGAGTGTACCCTGGATTTTTTTGTCGCTCAGTTCTATTTGAAAGGCCGCTGACACCACGGAATTATAATAGTTGTAATCGGGTGTAAAAAACGAACTGTCAAAAGTCTAAAGTGGTTTAGTGCGTTTGAGCAGTGCATTTCTAAGACACACTTCACCGTTAGCGGGCACATTAAGTGCCGCACCGGATAGAAATGTCTCACTGGCGCATTCCAAAAACCGGCTCTATTCTAGTGTATATGAGATATTCATTGATTCAGATTGGCCTGATCGGGCATAGTTCCGAACGTATAAAACATATCTTTGGCCTCGTTTGTCTAAAAATAGCCAGCTCGGCCCGTTGATTGTCCAGAAAACGTGAATAAGTTAAGTCTGAATGGTGAAACCTAATTATCGTTAACAGCTGCTTGCGCTTTCCTGTTACCTTATTACTAAATTTGACCAAGTAGTAGTACCGTGAGAGCACGTGACTGCGCAATTGTTGACTGAAGTTATCGCGGTCGTAACGTTAAATTCTAATTCCATTTCGCCCGTGCCCGCGAGGTCCCTCTCTGGGTGCTTTTCAACCTCGATAAGAAGAATGGGCACTACGTTTACTGGTCGCTTTCAAACTAAAAAAGAACGGGCGGTAATGGGGGAACTATGCCCCATTATTTGAAAATGACACAGGCTAGTCACATTGTTCGAGTCGCATGACTTTGCGCAGCGCATGTTTGGGTTACGTGAAAGGACAGGGACTCAGTGGTGCAAAAAATGTGCGAACAGAGTTTGTCGTTACTTGTTACCCATTTCGCGAGTGGGGTTCCGATGATTGATCTGACCATCAAAATGCGTAATTACGGGCCGAGATCGCAATGCGCTTTTTTCAACGCAGCATCTAGTGCATCTCTAGTGCGTTGCACTGCGCGTCGGGGCGGGTTTAAGCCCCTGCAACAATGTTTGACCATTTGTGGTGAGATTTAAATTGGTGGAGAAGTAAAAACAACAGAGACCAGGTTTATGTAAGACACAACGGGCGGCAAGAGTCAAGAACCAGATACTTGAATTGTTTCGTTACAAGTCTTGACTCCAAGCATAGAACATGTTCTATAAAGTGCATCAGAATTTTTGAGCTGTGCGCAATCAGGTCACCGCCAAAATCACTAACAAATAACCACACCCTCTACCATAAAAGAACAATAAGCTTGAACTCACGTTCTTCAGTGGAGGAAACACCTTCTTGAGCTTAAAATTATTGGTGGTTGGATTTGATAATTGCACAAGAAGGGCGAAATGATCGAATCCCTTTTGATCCCTTTTCAATATAGCGTTTCACATATTCTACGTACGTAAAACCCAGCGTCAATAACCGTATTCGGTTCCCTAGATGTTCTAAGCAGCGACCAGAAAACGGATTTTGGTCACGGGCTACAAATCCAGCTCCAACCAAAACCTATGCCGAAGAGAAAGGGGACGTTTAGTGCACAAAGTCTGAGAGGTGTCTTTTGACCTGCTTGCGCGTGCGGTGGCGTCGTGTGTGTGGACCAACACATATTTGTTGTCAAATGGGATCAGTTGGTGTTTATACGTTGAGATGTACTTTTACATAACGACCGCCGCTGTGCGTGTGATCACGTGGCCCCATTTCTGGTTTCTAGTACCCAAAGGCACCGAAGCAACTAATTATTGCTTTGGCCTCGGCATACCACTGTGTCACGGTGCCCGTAGTTGCGCGAGTTGGGTTTATTTAAGAAGGAAGAGTGTCCCCGTACTGTTCCGCTAATCTCCATTCATTATTTATCCGAACTGTCAATGCCGGTTTATCAGCAGCACACCAGAGGTGTCGTGGGGTACGGATAGCCTATGACTGATTTTCGCGATAATCAGTGGTGGCGATCATCCGCCTTGAATGAATTGGGCTTTGAATTCGTTGTCCCAAGCTAAAGTCTCATAGGTCGGGAAATATCAACGCGACGTCTAAAAGTTGCATAAGCTTGAAATCAATATCAGTGAGCTGGTTATCGCATCTAGACTCGGTCTCTATCCATTCCATAACCAAAAACAGGTCCATCAATCCCAAATTCAAAAAGTCAAACAAGACACAAGAGAGAGAGTGTGAGACTCTCGATATTTTCAGTAAGATAGATAAAACCACCGTCACGCATATATTTAGCCCAAGTTCACTGGTAGCTATTACTTAACAATTAGACTCAAGTAGAGTCTAGGGTACTGATCATTAATCAACAGGGACCGCCCGATTTGACGTCACCTGCCCAAAGTGGACAGCCAAAAACGCATAGGTTATGATGTTAACATTATTAATCGGTTTAACATACATACACTGCTGACCTACCAAAAAGCGACGATCATTGGGTTACGTACACTCAAGGTGCGTGGTCTGGTCCAAAAATCAAGATTCAATTTTTTTGTGAGAAATTTTTTTCCACCAAAAAAAATTCAAAAGCCCACTCACCAAAACCAACGTTTTTTTCTTCCTTTCGGCTGCTTTTTTTTCGGTTCTCTCGTCTAACTTTTTCAAGTTCAGATCGTTAATATTTTATGTATAATATTTTTCAGAGACTTCCCAAAGTCAAAGCTGTTTCAATAACTCTTTGAAATTGTCAGAAGAGACACAGTACAACGCGATCAGTTGTATAGAATTTCTCTATAATTTTTTTCGGCCCTGTTGAATTCGATGAGGTGGGGGAGAGGTGGGGTTGGTGGTGGTGTAACTGCGGAGGACCTGGCTGGTCGCGTGACGACATCTGGTGGTTCAGAATACTGGGCAAAGAGAGTGTAACAACGATATACTGAAAAGAAGAGGAAGCATGGATGTATTTTTTTGATGAAACCAACATGATCATGTCAAATTACGTCAAATGGTGTCGAGCCCAAGGATCTAACGAAATGAACAAGGGGCGGTGAACTTGAATTCCCCAGATTAGGCTGTAAACAATCGTCCGTACAGTAATACCAAGGACGCAATGGTCTCTAATTTGCAACAGATTACTACTAAACGTGGGTAAGTATACATCATCGGGCGCAGGTGAACGAAAGCATTTATGTAGATGAAAAAGTCGACTTTCGAAACAATTGTGTCTCCCAAAACATCAACGAGAGAGTGTCGTTGCAATACGAATCGAGTCAAATCGTAAAAGTAACCATTACCCGACTAAAAACCGCGAAATTGGCCATTGATACGGCTTCGATACTGATCGGGCCGACATTGCCCCAGCTTTGAATTATGAATTCATCCACCGTCTAAGACGCGATCAATGTGGTCGTTTTGTCAGATTTTCAATAGAATAATGATGCAAGTGTCTGCATCGTCGGGGCGAGCAATCAACTTGAGACAGTGTTGTGTTCAGAGAGTAGACACCGCGGTTTAATGCGGTTAGCCAGTGGAACCGGTGTCACCATCAATTGGCTGGTGATGGTGGTTGTACGCAGTGCTAGAGTTTATAAGAGATATGTTATCTGTTTACTCTAAAAATGAGTCTACTATGGGCAACGAACATTTTGCAACATTTGAACACACAACATCGCGTTATCAGTTAAATGCACACGAAGGTTACATCAAACAAACACAGCAACAACATCAATGTACGCAGCTGAGCACATTTATCGATTTAATAGAAGGCATCAATTAGAACGTAAGGTGAAATACATGACACGGGTTAGAGGTGAATATTGACAAAATAATGTAGGGTATTACATGTAACGATTGATTTTCAGGGGGTCATCGAACACCCTACACGTAACTGAGCCACAGTCAGCAACGCATCATACTCATTTTGCGTTTCAGTCAGGGGTTGAACACCACCACTACCACATAGCATCGCCACCCACCGCCACCGCCATCACGCAGCAACACCTGTTGTGTGACCGGGCACTTTGACGCTTTGAAGAATAGGTCGAAACAGCTGAAGGACGCCTGATCGAACATTATTGTGGCCGTGTGACGATTCTAATTGGGAAGTGAAGTACTGCATGCGTTTAATTTAACCCTGTTCTTCTCCACTGAGAGTCAGTTAGCGACGGGCAGTCACTGGTAATTAGTGACCTGGCGGCTGGATTTCACTTTGGGATGGATACTGTAGCCAAAACAACAACACGGTTAGACCGTGTTTCACCATCGAAGCAGTGAACACCAAAAACGAGCGAGAACCCTGTGGTCTAAAATGGATTATAATATTGCTGATTACAAGCCCAAAATTGCGGGCGTACTATTTTATTGCCCAAATCTGGTCCTCAAATTAACAGGCATTCTTCGCGGAAACATGCAGGCACCAAAGCAGGTGTCCAATGTAAATTAATTGTGTAATATAATAATGACTGTTTTGGCACCAAACAATAGACGGCTCGGACTTGGTAGTTCTTGTCGGGCGAACGAGTAATAAAGATTGGACATCATCAAGGGTGGGGAGCGTCCAATAGGTTCTAAACCGGGCTCGTCTCTGTGTGTAGTCTGGTCTTCCAAATCTATAAAGCCAAAAATAGAGTTTCAGATCTTACTCTCTATGTGATGTATGGATTTTGCGAAGATGATTCTAAATTTCTGTGAAAATCGAACCAACACACACACAGAGCCTGGTTTGGCGTTAAATAAAGAGACCTCTGGAAATGGGGTTGTATGTGGAGAGACATGCAACTACAACTACTATGTGGTTAAAAACCGATAATCACTTTTCAAGTGAGTAGTTCAGTAGCCAATGATTTATGATGAACCATTTTGATTCGTGGTCAATCATTTAAGAGGTCTGCATTTGCTTGACGTCATGACACCATACACACCAAAACCAGATATCAGACTAGTGACCCAAATCACGAAGCCGGTATTTAGTTAAAGCCCACTGAATGTTTCATTGAAAATAATGCTTAACTTTGCAGAAAACTGTACTGAGTTGAGAAATATGCTGCTGAATCGATTTCGAAACAGGGTACCGCGACGTTGTGAAGCCGACCCTTATTTAGTAAATAAGATACACTGAGTTTTGACAGTATGTTTGTGTTCATGCTCGGTTTATCCACGTTCTATCCAGCAGATACCGACACAATCTGCATGTGTTACTTGTGAATAAAATTGGCAAATTCATTCACTACATAGTCTACATTATACTGGCCACTTTCAGACCCAAATGGTATCATTACGACTGGATGGAGTTGTCATTATCAAGTCATTGCAATACTGTCACCCAATGTTTAGAGCATTGCCATCACGGAAGTTAAATGCTCGAAAGTTAAAGGCGCCAAAAACAATCTACTAGTCAGACATCACAATGAACAAATCCAGATCCTGCTCAACTGAATTTAACACGAAAGGCAATAATGAGAATGCCCAAATCAAACAAAGCAATCACAAAGATATTAGAGGAGGGCATTATT
>SCLD01098988.1:0-10809 GCA_004367895.1 Oikopleura longicauda | reverse complement strand
AATACTGCACATGATACTATCAAGCGCGAAATTGGTCCGGAGAAGTTTACTTTCGGTTTTCATTGAAAATCGTTCTAATAATTATTCAAAATCCAAAATTCATAAATTAAGCTAACCTGATCGATCTAAAATTTGTTTCATTTGAGCTTCAGTTATAGTTTTGGGGTTTTCGGGGGTCCAATCCTTTTTCAACATTGTGGCAATTTGTTTTTGTATTTCTTTCGCATCTTTATCATATTGATCAACGAGTTTTTCCCACTTGGTAATGCATTTTTTAAAGGTATTCATTCTGAAATATTTAAATAAGTGGTTTTAATGATTTAAATAATTTGTCACATCCAGAAATACGGGGAATATTCTTAAGATTCATTTTGAATTATTTCATTATTCACGACTTGAAGGTTGATTGGATGTTTAGTTGACATTGATTGTATTAAGTTCTTAAAAATAAGTTATTTTTTGGTAGGCAACAAAATAATACCTTGAAATTTTCTTTTGATATGTACCCTTTCATTCGAACATCCTGTCGAGATGAATTGAATGTGATTTCGCAAAAGACCTTAATAATTTGACCAAATGAAAACAAATGCTTATTTACCTGGCTAGGATTAGTGAAGTTCACCCAAAGTACTCGCGCTCTCCGGACAAACCCTTTAACGGAAGGTTTGCCTCGACACTTGTCGACTTCATCCAGTGACACACGGCCAATTAAATGACCTTCTTGGTCGACCACATTTACGCAGTTAATATCCCGAACAAGTTTAAACATTCTTAATTTTAAGAGGTCAGTAAAGTTTCTAGTTTAGTTATCACAGTTTATTCATCATTAAGCTTTCGTTTTTGGGATTCTGGATTTCCCTCTGGCATTTCCTCCCCAGGCCAACGCAAGTTTTCGAGGTTTTTCATTCCCACTTTGATAGTCACGTTGTTTTTGCACTTGTAGTAAACAGTGTATTCATTGTCCTTTGAGGATCGATAGCACTGAGTTCAATAATCACTTTTAATTTATATCTCTTATCTTACCGTCAAAGTTTTAATCATCTCTCTTATTCTAGATAAAATCTGATAATCACGGTTGGTGCGCGGCGTTTATATGTGATTGAACCGCGAAACTTGAAAGAGAATCTCATAATGAATAGTACACTCTACTCATTATTATTCATGACTAAAATAATTAAACTCATTAAAAATGCCTCTGAAAAGCGCCCTATCTTCAAACTACAGTCAATTTCATATTAACCTTCCGACTTCATTTTTTTAAAATTAAAAATCATAAAGTTATCCAATTTTCAAAATTCTTTTTGCATAAGAAAAAATGTGATGATTTTGAACTGTTATTTTAATAAAAGGTTTTTAGTTATCCTAGTTCAGAACTGGTGAATTTTGAAAAATCGAAAATCGAGTAATTACACATTGTCGGATCCACTCCGTTTTTTTGAAATTAAAAATCACAAAGTTATCCAATTTTCAAAATTCTTTTTGCATATAAATGATTGTAATGATTTCGAACCGTTATTTTAATAAAAGGTTTTTAGTTTTCCTAGTTCAGAAATGGTGAATTTTGAAAAATTGAAAATTGACAAATTACACATTGTCAGTTCCACTCCGTTTTTTTGAAATTAAAAATCACAAAGTTATCCAATTTACAAAATTCTTTTTGCATATAAATGATTGTGATGATTTGGAACCGTTATTTTAATAAAAGATTTTTAGTTTTCCTAGTTCAGAAATGGTGAATTTTGAAAAATCGAAAATTGACAAATTACACATTGTCGGTTCCACTCCGTTTTTTTGAAATTAAAAATCACAAAGTTATCCAATTTACAAAATTCTTTTTGCATATAAATAATTGTGATGATTTTGAACCGTTATTTTCATAAAAGGTTTTTTAGTTTTCCTAGTTCAGAAATGGTGCATTTTGAAAAATCGAAAATTGGCAAATTACAGACTTTCGGTTCGACTCCATTTTTTTGAAATCAAAAATCGTGACAATGTCAGATTTTCTTAATTTTAATTTCTTTGAAGGGAACCAGAAAATTTACTACAATATCATATGTACGTGAAGAAGATACAGTTTCATTTAGAATTGTTATGTCATCTTTATGACACCAATTAAATCTCCATCTGGACTTTAAATATCATAAACCACCGATCTGATTATCATTGAACCATGATCAACGCTTTATATGGAACAAGTCTGCAAAACATGACAAGAAATAGCAAAACACATTAAAATGTTTAATATGTACTCCACGATGGTCGAAGACGAAGTTATGAAGTTTTTTCGCCAACAAGGTGATCATTTACAAAGTCTTAGTGACTCAGGAGAGATTTTTGAGCTTTTGGAAAGCAATTTGAAGAATAAACATTTGAGTGGAATTCTTAATTCGGACGCAATAGAGAATCTTTTGGCGAAGGTGACAAATGAAACATACAATATCCGCTACAGTATCACAATCGACCCTTTCACTCCAACAGAGTTCTCGAGGTACCTCAAAAAGAAAAATTATGAATCGCCAGAGTCAATTCTATCGGGTAATATTAGAGCTTTGGAAGGAATGCGAGCTCTAGAAGATGATATTGATAGAATAGAAAACAATTGTGTCAATTATATATCGTTATCAGATGAAGAAATGGTCGATAACTCCTGTTTTGTCGTTCACTCGATTCAGCGTAATGAAAATAATTGGCATG
The DNA here is from genome assembly GCA_004367895.1 of Oikopleura longicauda. Taxonomy (NCBI): domain Eukaryota; kingdom Metazoa; phylum Chordata; class Appendicularia; order Copelata; family Oikopleuridae; genus Oikopleura; species Oikopleura longicauda. Next base: position 8,115 of record SCLD01098988.1, on the reverse strand, counting down.
AGGGTCACGAGAAGCTGAGCTTTGACCAATTGCCAGATAATCTTAACGATCATTTGGAAGAGATGATTCAAGATGGTTTCCTTGACCATCTGGAGGATATAATTCTTGATGATTTCTCCGAAATTGGTGGCTCTCATCGGCATGAGATTCACGAAGTTGGATATCAAGAACACTGAGTCCCATGAGTTGCTCTGGTACGCCAATTTGTGATTCATAATGCTTTAAAATGCGGTACCTAATCAATTTTTATTATAACTCACATTTCAAACTTGTACACAAAAAGAAAAACAAAATGCCAAAAGAAATATCAAAAACGGTCGATGGTTTGTGGATCGCATCAACAAAAATTCAAATTCAAGATGCTGCCAACCAATGTACGATGGATGAACTTCTCCAGAATGAGTCAACAATTATAGACAACATAATAAAAAAATTAAGGCCATCCAGAAGAATCGCTCTTATAAGAAATCAACGACGATTGATTCTGGATATCAGTACCGAAATTCTCAACGCAAAAATAGGCCAAATCGAAGAAACTCTTCTAGAAGAAGAAAATGAAATTCAAGTTGCGGCGAGTATCCACTCCATTTCAACGCAGGATTCAAGTGGTTCTGATGGAGAATCTATTCCAGGGTTGAATCCCTCACAACCCTCCAGCCAATCAACCTTGGCGTCATTGCCATCACGTCCTAGATCAATTTCATCTGAGTCCAATGGTAATCCATATGAAGCAGCCGAGATTTTCGGATTCGAGCCGCAGGAAGAAATCGTATTTGAGCACCCTGCCCAACCAATTGATGATCTGGAAGCCTCGCTGGTTCTCGATGACGCAAACGAATTAATTGGAATGGGAATTGATAGAATCCTAGACCAAATCGACTTCGAAATTTTTGAAAATTTCCCAAATTAATAGATTACGATTTAAAAATTTTTGTCAAGGTGACAAAAGTAAGAATTGGGTCAATGTGACGACAATTTCAAAATTCTTGTCATTGTGACAAGAAGGCACTGGGCCTAACAAAAAGAAAACTTCACCGATAAACTCATCTCCGCACCATTTATTTTTCTGAATGTTTTTCCTGTTAATAAACGAATTTAATTTTTTTTTTTACAAAGTTGTCTGATTTTACAAAAGCAGTGAATAAAGTTCATTATATACAAAATGATAAGATAAATATCTTTGATGAATATTGGCATTGGAATAATTGTTTGATCGAGAATATCTTAAAATTGTAAGGTTAGATTTTGGAGTGAAAATTTCGGAGAATTGTTTTCGAGGAACAATTTTCGGTTAGTTAATTCGGAGAAATTCCAGCACAGCCAGTTATTAAATTCGTGATTCAACTTACTTCGGCGAATAGTGGTTTCAGCAGTCATATTGGTTTCTGTTTGATTGGTTTGAAATGCAGTTGGCGAATAATCTTAAATTAAATTTTTATAGATAAGAGTGATTGCGAATCGTTTAAAACCTATTGTTGCTGAAATGGATGTCACCATAGTCGTATCGACAGCGTTTGTAATCGTTGTAGAATCTTGAAGTTGTGTTTGAACTCATTATGTGAATTAAAAACTTACTTTCAAATGCTGAATAAGGAAACCGAAGGCCACAGACCATTGAAACGAAGACAAATATCATTCTAAATGGTTTATTTCAGCTAATAGTTCTAATAGAAAGATGAGGTGGGAGGAGAATATACAGTAAATTAGTCTTCGTGTTGATTATCTCTAGCAAAACGTTCCATTCCAACAACTTCTTCATATGATCTTCCTCGCGTCTCTGTCGTGTAAATTTTGAAAATTTTCACTCCGCCGAAAATAACTAAGAATAACTCAACTACAAAGGCATTTAATATGATGATAAATGCCTTGAAAAACTTACTGATTATCATTTGAACCAAGTTCAAAAGCAGAGAAACCACCAAAGCAATATCTTTAACCAATGGTGAAAATGGCAAGAAAGAACCTGAAAAAAATCAATTGACTGTATTAAATAATAGTTATCAAACCGTCGACGGTGTTATAAGCGCTGCTAACGGTAGAAGCAGTCGAGGTCTGTGAAAATGTTTCTGACTCGAATTCCGGAAAAAAATTCATTTTATCTATTTACTCTCTGGGCACAAACCTGGAATGAATGTCACGATGTAGAAGCCAACAACGAGTCCCACTTCCAATAACTTCCACACAAGATTCCAGAGGAACCCACGCATCCAATTGATGATCTTGCCTTTAATCTCAAAAACAAAGAAACCAACTCTTTCTGACAATCGTACCAAATTGGTCACGTATTTCATACCTATAAATTCAATCAGACTTTTGAAATAAAAGATGAGATAAGTATACCTTGACTATTTTCACAACCCAATTTTCGTAAAAGTTTAAGTGTGATATGACGGCAATTCCAAAAGAAAAGACAGTATTCTGTTGACTCAAGAACAATTCGCAATTCTCGTAGATATTCATTAAATTCTCTGACTGATAATTCAGATACTCCAGCGTGCAAAACAGTTTTTAATTTCATGTTTCTATTTGAAAAACTCGAAACTCGCAGACCAGTTGGGCTATAGCCTATAAATATTTGACCGTACCGAATTTCGGTGTGTTCCAATTTGAAAAATAATAAAAACTGAAATGTGTAAACATAAATATAAACGTCCATGTTTCTCTCGAATGCCAAGGTTTTAAGTTTTGGGCAGTCTGAGAGTGTGAGAACTTTCCCGAATTCTTTCGAAATGGACAATTTTCGACTCCATCACAACTGTTTTTAATTGTAAAAATTTTTCTGTGTATCAAAATCAATTCTGATTCTTTTTAAATGAAAGAACTGTATTTGTTTGAACGGATTATCATCATTAAGTAATCATTTCAGAATCTTGGGACCAGCAGGAATTAATGAACTTCTTTAAATGATGAGAATTGAGTCGACTAGTTGACCTCCATTTTTTGATCATAAAAAGTTATCATGATCCTTAAATAAGATCAGTCCTTTATTTTATGATATGAAATTATTGGATGCAGATAATAAATCATATAGAACGGAAGTTTTTGAAGCTAGAAGAGTGAAATAATTTTTTTTTGGTTAAATGAACTTTTTTCGAATATAATTGGCTGCTGAGTCATTATTTCGACTGCTGATTCATCATTTTGCAGTCTGGTGACTCATTTTGAGTAGCATTTTCGGACTCAGAAGGTTTCATTTGGTACTAAAACCATGTTCGAAGTTGAAAAAGTGGTAGAATTATGATTTTTGCTATTACGTAACGAGTATTCCATGACGTTTTAATAATTAAATCGATGAATTTTCCATTTAAGTTTCTCCAGCTTGTTTAGTTGGCATACTTATGGTCAAATTTGCGAAAAATAGCGAGAAATCGGTTATTACGTAACACACTCAGATGACGTCATAGCGAATTTTCATGGTCATTTTCGAATTCCCTGACCTCGAATTAGTATGTTCCAATATTTAGTTTGGTCATTTTGCAAAATTCTCATAAGGCTTACGTATCCTTAAATATGTATTACATAACATATTATTACGTACTCCATCAAAAAGTCTGGCGTCTGGTGACATATTATGGTTACATATTATGGTGACACTTTTGTGACAAGGTTACGTAGAATTTAACATGTCTACATGTAGTGACTTTGATTTACATTATCACGTGATGGTTAAAACAAGGATCCAGCATGACTCATGCTTTATGAATCTAGTCCGATGAGTCATATTAAATGACTAACAAATCTTACCCTCTTTTCATCGAATCTCAAACCAGCAACGATAATTCGACCCTAGTTGATTTCAGCAAAAAAATATAAGCAGACACCCTACTTATCACTATCAGCATTATTCAAAGCAGTTAGAAATTGTTTTTCCAAGCTCCAGACTGAGTTCAATTTAAATTCGGGTCTTTTCAACTTTTTAGTAACATGTGGGAGTGCATTCTTTGCCATCAAAAATTTAAAAATTATAAAATTTATAATTTAAAACGACATCTGAGGTACGCAAATTAATCGAAATTAAATTCTAACTGTAATTAAAAGTAATTCTCACAAACACCACGACGAAAACGACTTATCTCTGTTTGTGAAATTGGAACGTCGAATTGAGGCTAGCTTAAGGTGGATTTTTTTTTTGGAGAGGTCATCGGTCATGACTGGAATCTGGAAAAAGTTCAGCTCCATACAAATTTGCCATAGATTACGATAAAAAAGAATTAGGTCGATATCTCTTATCAGTTTCGAGAAAATATACAAAACTGTCCGTCACTTAAAAAAATCCACCTGAGCTTTTCATTTAATGATGCAGCTATCAGACACATCTCAGAATTTTTGGCAAGATCAAAAAGCATTTTGATTTGTGGACGTCCAGTTACAAGTTTTTTCAGACCAGTCTCTAGTCTGTTCTTTATCATTCAAATCGATATTCGCTTAATCCACTTTCGACCATTTTCGAGATTTTTCCAAAAAACTTATTCAAGGTTTGGGAAAAACCCATATGGCCAAGAAAATATTTGAAAATAATGATGCACCCATTGAAACGATTTATGCATCGGGTATAAGTAACGGAAATATGATGAGCGGACCGAAAAGTTATTATAAAAATGGATTACGACAGTGCACTAACTATGTGATTGACGAGCTAGGACGGTACTTCAACGTCAGCTTTTGGTCAGTGAAACGTATGAACATTATTTGATGTGGATTAAGTGTATTTTTATGATTTCTTTATAGGCTACAAAAATAATTGTAAAATATGGTGAGACGACACTACGATTTATACGGTTCTTAATATTCTTAACCTCTCCGCGCGCCTCATCGGACAAATAACCAGAATTCAGAATTTCAAAATTCTCCGAAATTTTTAAATTTAAAACGCGAAAAACTATTCAAGCATGTAGGTTTATAAACATTACCTATTTATGTTATTATAACGGTGAAAAATTCCAATTTGAGCGGTTAATTGTACGTTGTGCACAGGGTAGTTAAAGCGAAAAATTATCCTTTAAACCTATATACAGGTATATTCGGTGTTATACCCAGAAACATGTTTATAATTAACCCGTACTCATAAAAAGTAAATTTGAGCGGCTAATTGTACGTTGTGCGCACAGTGGAGTTAAAGTGGACAGAGAGTGATAGACCAAGTCTTTGATAAACGAGATCATTCAAGGTCGCCCAAATTATCGACCACTCAAACCACTGAAATTTAGTAGTAGACACTAAAATTCAGTTGTATTAGTGTTCAGTGGTTTGCCACTAAAATTCAGTGGTTTCAGTGTTAAGTGGTTTACCACTTAAATTCAATGGTTTTAGTGTTAAGTGATTTGAGGCAAAACTTAGTGGCAAACTGTTTTGCCACTACCACCAAGTATTTTCGGAGCAACCACTCATAATTGCAACTACCACTAAAAGTTTTTGGCTGGGTTTGTATAGGGGGTACCAGATGAGACTGTGTCACTTGCTCTCGGGTTTAACCTCATCAGAGTGTACCGGTTTACATGTTTAATCTAGGGTGGTTCACGGGTTTTGAGATTTTTTCTAGTGAATATCCCTCGAGTTCCCTTGAGTTGGGGACTACTATAAAACATAATTCTGGGTTACTCTGAGTCGATTGGTACCTATGGTATGTTGCGGAACCTTGCGCTCCATAAGTTATGACCATTTAAAAATGGCATGTTTAGCATTACAGAGATAGGGAAAAATCGTAAACAATCAAAAATTTCGAATAAAAGAAATACTGTTGGGGGTTTTTATAAAGTGACTAACTGTGATGATACCTTGTGGAACCAGCTTTAAAATGCACCATTAGGATTTATCCGATCATGTGATTTTCTGGGTAAAATTCGGCTTTGAAGGTTGGTCGAAAATACATTAGTGAGATAGGCCGTGAACCACCCTAGTTTAATCATATGAAACCAGAACATTCTGATGTTGTTCAACCCTAGACCAAGCGGGACACTCTGATGTGATTTAACCCAAGACCAAGTAACACAGTATCATCTTTAAATTTTAGTGGCCTTTAGCGGTTATACCGTTTATCATACAGCTCCAGGGTGATGGACCATAACTTATGGTCAATTTAGGCTAAATAATAAATAGGGTAATTTGTTAATCCAGGAAATAGATAAAAATGGAAATTGAATGTTAGCCCGTTCGGGTAATAGCGCCCTCTCTCCTCCAGGAACATGTAACGGACATTCAAACCATCGGACATATTCTAGTCATGGCGAACAACACGGGATGGCAACTAATACTGGAATACCGACGGGTTTCTCAGTTCATCCGAGTAATAGTAATAGGTTGACGACAACACAAAAGTACGAAATAAAACAAAATGTTCCCTATCAACACCTGATTTGACCGCCAATTATTTATTCACCACTGAATTTGTAGGTAAACTGGAAGGTAAACTAAGCCCAAAATTCGGAAACGCATTCCATTCTAAAATTTCTGAATCCAACTCGATATTGACCCTGAATCAAATCCCAAACCGTAAGATTTAAGACCCAAGATTTACCCCAAAGTTTGGGTCAAAGGTATACCAGTCTGGGACGAATAACATATCTAACGGAATGAAATGCCCTGGTATCATATTCTGCTCTAACGTTGAGAACGACTCTAAGCAATATAGAGGGCGCCATTTCAGACAATATGATATTTCCGTTACAGTAAAAATTCTGCACCACCCATTCAAGGATTGGAATTCGGGTCAAATGACTATCGTGAAAACGCATCCCACATTCGAGTTATAAATCATCAACGTCATAAAATTTTAGATTTATTCAACAAGACCTTTTACTTGTCAGCTCGATAGTATATCAAAATCAAAACAAAATCAGAGAGCTTGATCTTTCGATTTTCGAACTTCGTACGATCCAGGGACCAGCGGACAGATTTTCTCTTATTTTGGTCGTCCACGTCCTGGCAAATTTTTTGGAAAATTCGGTAAAGGTTCAAAATACGCCGTAATAGCTCTACGTGACAATTTGATAAGTACCAAAAAGAAAAAGCTTCGTTGTCTACCCAAAAGGGTATACAGTATATTATGGACCATGCCCACACAGATTCAAAATTTATTTTTATAATCAATTCTAATTCGGATATGCCAGACGATCAGGAACGACTGTATGATTATGCACTTCAAAAAATCAAATTGAGCTCTTTGGTGAATCGTATACAAAAAGTTTGAATATACAAATCGTTAATATATAAAATATATCATATATAACATAACCTATAACCTATTTATAACATATAAACATCATTTATTCAAAATGAAAGTTTTGAAATTTCTCGGAATTCACCCTAAGCATTTATGATATATCGGTTTATATTAAAATATGATAAATTGACCGATATATAATATACTTATATTGACCGATATATGTAATTTTTCCAAAATAATAATTTTTAGTATAAATCAATTGTTTTTGACGATAATGAAAAACACAATTATACGGAGAATATAATTATCACTTTGCATGAAGTAACACAATTAAAAATAGAAGAGTCTTTAAGAACTTATATTAATCTTAAATTGGCATCCAGAAGGTCATTCCGACACATTGCTAATTTTCTATCCAATGAACTTAGAAATCGAGACGTTTCTGGATTTCGTACGATGGGCTACAATCCGTCAAACGACTCAATTATTTTCAAATAAATATTTATTCATAGTTTATGAATCATAGTTTTTATTCATCATTTATTCCTAGTGATCTTGACTATAATTAATAATTCATACCGTAGCTGAACTTCATTAATTATGCATGACTCAGCATCTCATTAATTATTCATATTACTATAAAAAAAACTGGTTATAATACTACTGACTTTGATTCAGTTGGTGGAGAGATTTTATGACGGAAATGATGGTACCATTCATTTTGATGGAATACCAATTGATCAGCTAAATGTTCAGTGGCTACGAAGACAAATTGGATTCGTTCAGTTTTGGATTTCGATTTGAGCGTGTTTACATTGTAAAAAGTCCGAGAAATTTGATGACTCGTCACTCTCTTGAAATAGTGTTATATTTTACATCGCATTGGTAAAATAAAATCCACTTGAAAGCAAGAACCAGTGCTTTTTAATCGAACGATTGCTGAAAATATCACA
>SCLD01098977.1:0-10809 GCA_004367895.1 Oikopleura longicauda | reverse complement strand
AAAAGACCCAGGGCATCTCCATTCAAACCAAATGATAGAGTTTTAGTAGTGACTGCTCATCCAGACGACGAATGCATGTTTTTTGGGCCAACTTTATGTCATTTGGCGGACAGAAATATCCAAGCAAAAGTTTTATGTCTTTCGGCAGGAAATTTTTATGGAAAAGGAAAGGGTTGTACTGATATATAGCAAATGGCCGAGTCGGTCCAGGGTGATGTTTGGTAAGTTAAAGTAACCCTGAAAAGGAGATCAAAGAACAAAAGAATTAGAAGCTTCGTGTAAAACATATTCAGTTTAGTTTCATTTTAGAATCTAAGCTTTTATAGTTTTGTATTTCTTGTTGACAATTTTATTTTTTAAATGTACTGAAATTGAAATTTCATGAAAGTTGAAAATGAGTGCCTTAATAGTTTCAAAGATGGACCTTTTATGTGGCCCGCTTCCAAAATTCAGGTTTGCAGATGGGACAGAAATAACACGACGGCCATCGGGAACATGCACCCCACTTTATTAACTACTAACTTTATGCAACTTTCGTTTTAGGAAACTGTTCGGAGTCACGTTTCTAAATTCCGTGCCACCTGCATCGTAACGTTTGATAAAGAAGGTGTTTCTGGCCATAGGAATCATATTTCGTGTTCTGCCATTCAACCAATTTCCAACATCCGAGTTTTGCATTTGGAGAGTGTCTCGATTTTACGAAAATTCACAGCAACTATCGACTTAGGACATTGTTATGATCAATAATTAAACCATTTAACCCAAATCTAGCACATGATTTATAACTCGATTAAGGAATAACTTTCTTTGCCAAGAAACCATATGTTGTCGCAGGAAGTCTTCGATCTGTCAAGGCCATGTTTTGTCACCGATCACAGCTCGAGTGGTTTCGATTTCTTTATATCTGTTTTTCTAGATATATGACAATCAATTCATACCATCCTATATCTTCAAATTAGTAATTCTATCTGTTCATTTACCTGATCTTTACTTTAATATTTACCTGATAAATAAAAAATAGTGGAATATATCGTTTTCGTCACATAATTAAAAATAACTTCGACTTTAGATGGGTGATGCTACCGGTAATAGGCGACCAAAATTGCCGGACATCTGTTTTTAAGAGTTTACAAAAAAAGATTTATTCGTTACTTAGGGATGGTTTTATGATATTGTTTTAATTTGATAATTAATTGGTTTAAGGTAACCATCCTCAGCGCATTTTACTACAGATACACAAGTGAAAATTGCGCTGAGGATGGTACCCTTAACCCTTATTGGCAAGGTTTTAGGGTTTGACCCAGCGTGTTTAGAGGAAAAATTTTCCAAATTTCATTTTCGCATAGATTATGACGTCACTATAGGACCTGGGTGGGTCACGCCATGTTGCATGGATACCTGGTGGTTGAGTGTACCACCATCCAATATTACGTCAGCCAATGACGTCACGTGACTAAGATATGCGAATCCAAAATGAACTACCCCACAAATCGCGGGGTTTGTGAAATCCGGGGTTTGACCCAGCGTGATTTCCGGAAAATTTTTCAATATGTTTTTATTTGAGTGGAACAAATTTCCACAAAACCGCCTTGGTCAAACCCCAGAAATTTTGAAAAATAGAAATTACTGAGTACTAAATTACTGAGTGCTCATCATTTTTGTGTGGAAAAATTTTCCTGAAAACACGCTGGGTCAAACCCCGGAATTCTGGAAAAAATTTCCCGGATTTGCCAATAGGGGTTAATGTAGTTAAATGTTTGCATTATCAAAAAGTTGCATACAACCAAGAAAAGTTTAAATAAAAAATGTTGGATAATTGTGACAAATCTAACTCTTTTATCCTTGTTTTACCTGTATTACTGCCATCTTCGCCACGTTAAACCCACCGAAAAAATATTTTTCAATCCAGATGATCCTGTTGATGTTGTATATACTTGGGTCAATGGGTCAGATCCACAGTTTTTTACAGAATTGAACGAAGTGAAAAAAGAGTTATCAACTACGAATCAATCGAGTTTATGTTCCGATCCAGATTTATGTTTTATCTCAAACTTTTTGATTGTTCATCCTGAAATAGAAAACCGATTAGAAAATGATTTAGAAGGTGTAATGTCAATTATATCAATTTATGAAAATGATGTTTCTTTGTCATTGATCGAATTCGAAACAATTGACGATGCCGATTATTATTTTGATAATGGTTTTGAAAATGTAGAATACACAGGTGGGGTTCGTTTCAATAATAACAGATCCAAATAAATCGATTTTATTTATTGGTTGGCGAGTTACATTTGTCGGAATTCACCCTAGAAATAGATATAAGAAGAGCATATTATACTTTCAACCAGAATGAATATACAATAGAGTCCATGGAACACAACTTATCAATAAGAAAATCCGATGTTAAAAGTGCAATCATGGTTTACGAAACAGAACGCCTGTCTGGGGATAAAGTTAAATTATATAAAACCCGACAATATGACGAAGGGACGGAAAATGAAGAAAAATTGAAACTATATTTTTCATGCGAATTTGTTTTTGAAAGAGGCGATTCATCAACAAAACGATTCATTCAAAATGATGAACTGAAATATTCTTTGAGAAGTTTGGAGAAAAATGCACCTTGGATCAGGTAAATTCAACCTATATTTTTTGATGAACTTATGTACTTATGTTTTAATTTTATATACCTACAATATTTTTAGGTTTATATACATAGTTACGAATGGTCAGATTCCGCATTGGCTTAATCTGGACAATGATAGAGTTAAAATAATTACCCACGATGAGATTTTTAAAGATGAAAGTGACCTACCTTCATTCTCTAGTGCTGCTATTGAATCGAATCTTCATCGTATTCCTGGTCTATCAGAAAACTTTCTTTATCTAAATGACGATATTTTACTAAATCAACCAATTTCAATTCATGATTTTTATGATCCGCTGGATGGCTGGAGAATATATTTGGCGTGGGATGTACCACAATGCGCACCAGACTGTCCAAATAATTGGATTCAAGACGGTTACTGTGATAAGCTTTGTAATATCGCTGCATGTGAGTTTGATGGGGGCGATTGCACAAGATCTGATTCAGGAATATTTGAAGGAGAACCAGACAGCTCATGGAATGACAACGATGGTATTGCGCAACTGATTCAAACCAATTCAAAAATTACTCAATGCTCAAAAGACTGTCTCGTATCATGGCTTGGAGACAAGTTCTGCGATCATAGCTGTAATAATAAACCATGCGCTTTTGACATGGGAGATTGTGGAGTGGCCGAATACAACTCTAGGATTCATGAAATTATTTTAAATGAAACAAAATCCTCACTGCCTCAATCAGAAAATATATTCTTCATCAATGTGACTGATTTCAGTCTTATCTCTGGTCACGTGTCCTCCACTAATATTCCAATATTATCTGTTTATCAACATGAATTCCAAGTTTTGACAATTATGATTGATAGGAATGTTACGGAAAACCAAATTGCAATCGAAGTCAATTTGGAAAGTAGTGCAAATAAAAATGTCACCCTTACAGTTATAAGATCAGTTCTGGCGGAAAAAAATGAAATAGATCATCTCAATTTATCAAAAACTGAACGGGGAGACTTTGTGAGTGAGTTAATTGATAATGTATCAGACAACAGTTGGATAGACCCGAAATACTTGGTATCCGTCGCGAGTCCTCCCAGAAGAAAAATTCTCGCAACTGAGGTCAAACCAAAATATAAACTGAATTTGGGTCAGTTTCAACGTCCAGATACTTTCGCAGATAGCTTGAAGCATGTCAACAAGCTGTACAATAGAATTTTCGGTCATGTAAAACGAAAAGTAATCGCACACATGCCGCATTTTATAAATAAAGGAATCATGGAAGAATTACAAGCATCATTTTCTGATGAATTTCAAAAAACGAGCTCAAATAAAATCAGGAAGGTTATGTGCACTCTCAGGCTCCCATCATTATATAATCATTATTTATTTGAATATTATGAAGGTCAGTTTCAAAACTATCTTGCTAGAGTAATAACATCCGAGAGAACATCAGCTGATATGCAATTTGCGTTTTCATATTTTTATTACTTGAAAGAAAAAAAAGTCGATCCTGATTTTGAAATTCTTTTCAACCGAATCGACATTGATGAAAATCAAATCTGGTCAGATCGGGAAATACGTTATTTCTTATCAAAACTTTACGAACCCCCAGTGACGTTGAGCGAATTGACAAATTTTGAAGAATCTGCAAAAAATTGCTCATCAGAATATTATTCTCCTTCCTCCACTGATGAAAAGGAAAAATATTTCGACCCGGAAATGCCTCAACTTACTTTTGAATTTATCAAAAATTGCGAAAATATATACAAGTTAGTTATGAAAACTAATCAAGAACTGAAAAAATTTAAAACTATAACTATGACCGACAGGAATGAGATAATTTTTCATTCGACTTTATGATAAAGTCTTTATCTAAAAATCAATGCGAATTTTCTGGGCATTTATGATCTCAATCAAAGTGATGTAGAATTTGTTATGCTTGATGCAAATATTTCACATGCAATATCAAAATTGGATCAAGTTCGTCGAAATGAAAAAAAGTTTCTTTGCATCAATGACGATATGAATCATGCTTCAGAAGAAATCGAAGTCGTAAAGAATCTTTTATCAGACCTTTATTTAACTTTTTTCCCTAAGCCAAGTCGATACGAACTGCCTCATGAATATAGAAATAGGAAATTGTTCAACTCACGAGGAAATCCTTTTTATAATGCGAGATCTAACGTTTCTGATAAGTCTAGAACATGCGAAAGATTTCAATATGTGTCCGAATACCGAAAATGGAAATCAAATCAAAATCTGCTGCTTATTGCGACAAAAATATCATTTGTTGTATTAATTTTACTTCTGTTCGTTCAGCGTCTTCCCTTATTGCCCACACGACTCAAAAGAACTTTGAAAAAAATTGGCCTTTGAAAACTATTAATTGTTCTAAGATGAAGTTCTGAAGTCTTAAACTCTGAAAATTAATTGTTCTTTATTTCTGTATTACCACGAGGGGTTTTTAACTTTGACCGATTTCAAAGTTTATACTTCCGGCTAATAATCTATTGATAATAAAAAAAAAGTCGAATCTATTGCTAATGAATTACTTTTATTTTTCGATGGCAGCAAGGTATTTTTTACGAATTAAACTTTGAGCAATTTCTTTTTCGTCAGTGTCTCGGTTTATTGGAGTCCAAACAGGGTTTCCGACAAATAATCTAATAGCCTAGATTGAAGTTAAATATCCAAGCATCACAAAATAAAACAACCTTGATAAAATCTGTTTTTGTTGGAATAAATCTATGATATAATCCAGCTGGTATAACCAGAAGATCTCCTTTTGAAACCTCAATTCGAATCCATTTATCGTTTTTATCACGAATGTCAAAGAATCCCGATCCGTCCACGATTGCTCGAGTTTCTTCATCGTCATGAATATGTTCTCGCAGAAACGATTTTATCTTAAAAACTGTTTAGCACCCTGATGAGCCTTATAACAGTAACAAAGCCTACCAGTCGTTTTAATTTTACCTTTTGGTCATACTCGGGTATTGTATTCCTGCTCACAGAGATGATATCCTGGTAATTATAATTTCGATCGATTTTAAATTGATTGTAGTCCTTTACACGAAGTTTTGACCTTCAAGAGCCAGAATATTCGCCCGAATTATATTTCATACGGTAGGAACCACTCATGCTCAGGGATGAACGAACATGTGCACGTATAAAGCGAAAACGTGTGTTTGCCCGAACAAATTATCGATCACCGTGAACACGAACACTCGTGTATTTTCATCCCTGCTCATGCTCTCTGACCTGTTAGGTAATCCATGCTCCTTGTCATTCTCGTAATTATCAGCATCGAAGATAAAACTTTCGACATTGAGATCATGAAGTTCCTCCTTGAAATATTTATTTAAATTAGAAAGAAAGCTATTGTAGTTCAAATAACTTCAAAATAGCGTCGTTTGTAAACGTAGTCCCTTGTATAGGCTATACGATATCGGCCATATTATTCCAAGGTAGAATAATAGTTATAAGTAGAGTAAATTCTCAGAAGATTACTATTTCAGAAATGTTCACTGGTCTTAAGATTTGAATACTTTTCTAGGGTAAACTTGACCCAATAATAACTATGGTGACCTTCATTTTTATGACACGTGACCTTAAAACGTAATAATTACGTTTTGAGCCCCAAATCGCAAGGTAAGTTCATCGTGAGAATGCTAAATGTTGTATATTTATAGCGAAACAGAAATTATACTGGGCCAAGCTTATCTGATTCAGTAATTTCGAATTGCCATGTAATAGTCACGCAAAAATGTTTACCTGAGTTATAAACCGGTCGTTCAAGACACATTGGTCTCTTGGATCATTTGCTTTTTCGTCAAAATACCAGGCTCTCATTTTCACGTCGGATGATCAATTTCGCTACAGACTAAATAAAGCGGCATTACGTACAGACCAAATAAAAATTATTTAATCTTTAAAATAAAAATTTCCAAATGTTCAAATGGAATTTTGAATTTCCATCACTGCGGGTCACACGTAAAGTATACGATCTTGACTCACATGTCTACGATCATCAAGGATATCATAGGCATACTGTAATTGTGAATTCAGTATTCCTACGCTATCCTTAAGGGTGTCCCTTTCATTTTTTTAAACTTTCGCAAATTTTAATCATAATTTGGTTCTTGACTAATAAGCCAACACTGATTTCAAAAGTTTAAATAGTTTGAATCTAGGACGCCGCATTCTAGAGTAAAGCATTCAGGGTCAAAATGAGTCTTCATGCTGAGTAAGCTATTTAGCGCTGCATAAAAAAGTCCGCCAAAATAATAAGGTCTATAAACTATACTGTGGGTTCGTTTTCCAGTCCCCCTTTTATTGGTTTGGTGTCCTAGTTAAGTCCTAGTTTATAACTGACTCTAACTGTTAGAGTCCAACACATGGGTTATAGTCAGTTAGTCTTTTTTTAAGTAACTGACTGGCTGACTAACTGCCTTCCAACTAACTGAATTTTGACTAACTGCAATCTCACTAAGTGCCATCTGACTAACTGATTATTAACTAACTGGAAGGAGAACTAAATTGAACTTAACTAAGTGACACTGACCCAAATTTCACCCTAACCCCAGTTTCACCCTCACCCACTAATGCTTAACCACTGATGCTTTACCCACTGATGCTTAACCAACTGGTCATTCGACTAACTGACCGACAACTAACAGGTTTATGACTAAGTGCCATCTAACCAAGTGGACAGACTAACTGACTATAACACACAGAGGACCTGATTTACATGTAGTTTAGAAATAGATGAGGATAGTTTTATGACAAAATATCCATTTTTGACAAAAAAAGACGAAATCGAAGCCTTTTAGCCTAAGTTTTAGCCTAAGTTTAGCCTAAGTTTTAGGACAGGGATTTATACAGAACTCGCTTTCCAAGATGAAAACTAACATTTACGCTTATAGCAGATATAAGAAGTCTGTGAATCCCTAATTAAAGATATGATGTTGAACTAATGTAGATTTATGCGAGATAATTTGAATATCACCTGTGTTTTTATTTTGAAATCTCATATTGGACAGTGTAAGATGAGCAAAACAGTCGGAATGTGATTTATACACTGTACATTTATGCACTGTTTTATGTACAATTTTCCATCGTACGTTTTCGAACATTTTTGATAACGATCTTCTTACTTTAGCTTAAGCTTTGAATAATTTTCTTTCGTAACCAACAATCTGTCGAATATCTTTTTCCTTGACGACTTTATTGAGTGAAAAAATGTGGTAAACTTGCCCAAAATGGTGGTAAAATCTGGTTTGAAATATTATTTCAGCCCATATGGTTTAGAAATATGGTGATATTGTTAATATTCGGTGAACCGTTTATGATTCACCATTCCTACTCGCAGATTGAAGACACTAAATAACATTCTTTGAAATTTCTTTTCGCCTTCTTCGAATGGGATTTCAAATACTGTGGATTCAAAATTCTCAACAAATTAATTTTTCTTTAATTTCTCTTTAGAGAGGTTAAAATCCCTTGCCTTTTTCCCCCATTTGACGATGACATTTTTTTCGGAATATTTTAAAAAGCCATTCTGCATAATTATTTAATAATTTATCTTCTTCTCTGGTATATTTTATCCTTTTTATGGGTAAAACTGTAAATTTGAAAATATCAGAGATAAGTTTATATTAATGACCCATTCCTATCATGTTGAGTGACCACCAGAGCGCAACAAAGTGCCAAGTCGAGATCATCGGGTTCAAATCTGATCAATTTCTCGGCACCCTCCCAGTATCGTTGAAAATGTTGATCAAAATTTAAGGCTGAACAAGTTTTTTAGATTTGCTGGGAGATAAATAAATTTAACCTCGAATTTGACGAAAAGTTGTTCGAAATCCGTAAAGTCCAACGATGGAATCATCTCCATTTTCGTCTCGTTCATATGTTCTGCACCATCTGATGACACACAATTCACCAACACACGATTGGACCAAATTCATTTTAGTCTGTGGACTAAGTCGTCTTTTCACTTAATCCGTGTTTTAAGTTCACATGATAAATACTGAATTTTAGGATAATGAGACTTTAATGCAAACAATGATGACCTCAACATTACCGAAATCATACTCAATATAAAGTTCCGAAGCGTGCATTAAAGTGTTTTAGAATTTTTCTTACGTTCCGGTTCCATGAAATCGAATATTGTGTCGACTGCTCTCTTATGGTCTGTTAAACTTGCTTTTAGATAAGTTAAGGCATTACATCTAGAATCCAAATTCGTTTTAAGGCGATCCGGTGTATCCATTCCATTTGTGGGCGTGATCGATGCAGAATTTTGAAGTTGACTTGCCAAAGCTTGCATTTCTGTTGGCCTCACCTACAAACAAATCACTTTATCTTGAGTGAAGATAAGACTTCGGTAAAATGGGGTGCGTCTTCCCGATTGCCAATTGGACCGAATTCCACAGAGACAGTATAGAGACGACTGCTATCAGGAAAGAGCCCCCCACTCTATTGTCTGTTATGAACCTGTGTAACGCCTTCAATATATCTACTCCAAAATCCAAGAAGTTTATCTATACCAGCAACTTCGGAAGGTGATATAACTGTCGTGATACTGGTCGATGGTGGTCGTGCAATAGTTATATCACTTTGGGATCGACTTGATGAATAATCTGGTGATGTTGTTCTTGAACTCTTAGGCGACGAAGTTTCAATAGAAATATCATCATCGATATTGGTTGATGATGGACGGGTGCGTCGCTGTCCGGGACGCTCTGGGTCGCATCTTCTTACTTGAGAATCGGTTCGTTGATCGTCGAAATTTATTGAACCTTAGCGAAATACTTATTTTAAATAAATAAGTTATTTATTATCTGATAATTGTTGATCATAAGCATATTATAAATTGTTTATTCTTACCTTTGACATACGCATCGTCCATACCAGACTTATAGCATTTTTCAAATCGATGTTTTTGACACTTGTATCGTATAAACTCTTCATCACGGTCAGGATGATTTTGTTTGATACGAACTATAGACATTATTTTTGGGTTATATTGTGGTATTCATGAGACCATTTATATCAATTCAATTCTAATATTGCTAATAATATAAATTTATTGACATCTGGCAATATATTGATATTGAATTTGAGTGTTTTAATTTATGTTAAGTCAAGAAAACTTACGACAAGTGCAAATTATTTTGTCATATTCTCCTCCACTATTATTCCTGAGCCAGTCGTCTCGATCTTTTACTAAACGTCTGAAAAACACTCGACATGCTTCACACGAAATAGCCCCATATTTGAACCCTTTTGCAGCTGCTCCACAGATTGTACACTAAAATTAAAATTTATTTGCCCTGTTCCAGTCAAAA
Organism: Oikopleura longicauda; assembly: GCA_004367895.1. Lineage (NCBI taxonomy): Eukaryota > Metazoa > Chordata > Appendicularia > Copelata > Oikopleuridae > Oikopleura > Oikopleura longicauda. The sequence goes on along the minus strand of SCLD01098977.1, from coordinate 856 downwards.
CCCAGGATTGGTTTTTATACTGCTGTGAAAGTAATATACAGCCTATAATATAGGCATCTTTTTAGGGTAGTCTATACCGTATGACATTCGGAGACAGTCGGAGAGAGACGGAATTGAAATTAAATGACGTCATACAATCGAAAGGGTTGGAATCAAAAAATGAGAGGATGCATATTTTCCTCTGGGGAGCAGAGTCCGATTAGTATCCTGCTAGGATCTCCCAGGTGAATAGAACACCGATTATTCTGAGAATAACTTATGAATATGACTATAGTATCCTTAAATAATACTATAGTACAAGAGTTTACCAGTGTTATTTAGTATTATTACCCCCGATTACGGTCCATTCTATCACATTATTTTTGTGATAATCAATTTTTGAATATTACAGACCATAAATTATAAAACCGACAGACTAAAAGACAAGCATGTCGCAGAATAATTGTTAGACAACGTCATGTGACGATGGCTCAACGAACGACCTGATTATTTAATTTTAAAATTATAATATCTCCATTTTGGCCAACGGTTGGTCAGAACAATTCAAATCGGTTATTTTTTCTTCACAAAATGAAAGTTTCGGTTTGTAGCTTATTTGATATCCATTAAATGTTTGTAAAATATTCTTTAATTAATACCGTAGTGAGTGTTTAAATCTTACCACGATTTGAAACTTTGATCGATAAAATACTATAACTAATACTTGATGACAACGTAGGTGAGTCTCAGAAGTTATATTTGAACTCTCTACCTAGATAAGTTATAAAATCTAAGATAACCATTAAGAAGAATCATGATTTATGGGTAACATACGAAAGTCACCCACCAAATTATTCCAAGATGTTTGGCAGAGGAG
>SCLD01098966.1:0-10811 GCA_004367895.1 Oikopleura longicauda | reverse complement strand
ATTTACGGCGAAAAATTTTTTTTTTCGAAATTCGAGAACATGTATATTTGATCATTTTCGGAGCTTATTAACCTCCAATAAAAATTTTCCTGATATCTAAGCAATTTCTGAATACCCTAGTTTCGGCACTGTTATCCCTACGTATATGTCCCCTCATATACGTCCCCATGTAAAATAAAATGAGCCAATACCATCGCTAGCTATACTGTATAGCCTATACATGGGGATCACACATTGGTAGGGATGGCAGTGCCGAAGAGTCCAATGGAGACCCAATTTGGAGTCATGAACTTGTAGATATTAGAGTGATCCACTTGGTCTTGTACTTGCACATATTCTACTGGACTAACTTTATATGCATACGTTCAAGACCCAGTTGGTCACTATAATGTGTGCAAGCTCAAGGCCGGCTAGGTCATTCTAATGTGTGATCCCCCTATGGTCCGGGACCATAGGCTATGGACTATCTCTTGGTTTCCGTTTATAATCCTGACTAGGTCTCTGGAAAACTGTTTTTCTTCTCATGGCTTTTCTTCGATATTGAATTACTGGCATGGATCAAAAGGGTTTTTAATGGCGACTAAATTAAATTTAATTCCACAAAACTGGCTTGTTAATTGCATATTTTGCGTATACACATTTTAATCAAAAATATTGGCTTTTTCAAGTCTTGAAACAAAAAGATTAAATATAATTTTTAATAGTCTATCCTTATATAAGCATCTCACCATATGATATTAACCATATCATATTAATATCATTTAGGATCCATATGTTTGTCCTGGTCCTGCGCGGCCACATCTGTCGGCCGACAGTTGTGATAAGAATTTCTAGATTAGGTTTTCCAACAATGATTTCAAAAGAAAAACAATGATTTTTATTTTTGATGGCGAATAGGTAAGATAATATTTGCTCGATATCACCACCAAGTGATTATTAAGACTTGAACCAATAAAACGAGCCGCTGGAGACGCGCCTTTACCTGTTGTGGATCCGGAACGCGACCCAGTTGAATATTTCGAATGGTTTATTGAAGCTAAACGTGTTCAAGTGAAGGCACATCAAATAAAAACTAATCGAATTTATGGCGCGCAGTATAGAAATCAGTGGGAGATCATGCGCGAGATAAAAGATCTTTTGGATAGACCAGTCACAAAATCATTTGATACAGCCAATGGGCTTATTCTAGAGTAAGTTTTAAAGTCTTGAGACTAAGAGAAGACGACCATCGGGAACACGCGCCTCAGTTTATTCTTTAGATCAGCTAGATTAACCATCAAACAACCAATTCCTGATAGGGCGTCTGAACTTGGTATAAAACCACCGACAAAGAAAGAACTAGAAAAGAATATGAAAAGATGTGAAATGTTTCTTCAAAGTCAGAAAAAAATGCAAAATAAGAAAAATCAAGGCTATTACAAATTGTCCGAATTGCACTTGGACTTGATCGACCTTTTTGTGACACAGACAAACATTGCAATAGCTCTCAGACAAAGGGTCAATAAATGGGTCACCAAAAAACATGAAATCATGAATTCAATTGTTGAATAAATTAATTGCTGTCTCCCCCCTATACACTGTAATAAATGATTAATAACCCGTATATCTGTAATTATACAATTCTTCTACACCTTGTCAAGCTAATATCTTTAGTGCATCTGACTCATGCAGTTTGAAGTTCGGGGGAATGATTATTCGCTTCTTGGATGAGTAATCAGAGAGACGGATGAGTCATTATTGGTAACTCAGTGAGTCATTTGACTAGGAGCAATAATTAAAAAGAGGATAATTCGTTGAATTATCCAGTCAGAAAATGTTTGGCATAAAAAGAGGTCTGTCACTTGCTTCTAGAGGAGAGTGGCCATCCGATGACGAGGATGACGAAGACTTTGAACTCAGTGGAGAGAAGAAAGGTGTCTAGAATACATATTTTTCCGTAACTTACGGTGCGAGTTGACCTTGATAACATTAGTTTCATTACGTTAGTTACATCATGTATCCTGTGTGCATTTTTTAGACACCAGGTTAAAGCCAACACCAAGAAAACGCCAGGCCCTAGGAGATGAACCTATCGAAGAGCCTGTCCTGGTACCCCCTGTAGAAGATACGAAAACTGAAGAGCCAAATGCATATCCCACAGAATGGGACCGCTTGCCACGTCCCGCAATTCGAATCATTGCTAATCATATGATTAAGAATGAAGGTTTTCTTCAAGTTCAACATAATCTTGCACTAAATCGACATTGGTATGATGCTGTTATGGATCCATCACTAGAAACACATCTTAAGCTCTTTGTGAAATCATCCAGACACGGATTCTTTATGAAATCAACCAGAAACGGATTCGAAAAACTACGAAAATTGTTGGTCACATTTGAGCCCAAACAAGGTCTAAAATATCTGAAGCATTTAGAATTTACGAATTTTAATAATCATTTGAATAAGGAAAGTTTTCGAGTGAATGGGACATGACTTCCGGTCTATTTCCGGTTTTATCGGAAGTTGAAAATTTCATTTTGAGAAATTTAAATTGGCACACATTATTTACAAAACTTTATAAGACAATGGATATACTAAACGATAGAAATTTTGATCTGAGCTCTATTGTAATACAAACGTCAATGATTGGGAATGTTAAAACATTATCACGATTTGCAGAGAAGCATTGTAGAAATTTGGAAAAACTTTCATTATCTGCACTTCGGTTACCTCCAAAAGGACTTTCGATATTATTTAGGATTGATTTCAAACAACTCTAAAAAGTATAACTAAATAAAATATCATAATTCTTTGAAATGGCGCACTCTTTATTGTATTTTCGGAGAGTCGTTCTCCTTTTTCTCCCCATTGTGAGAAGAATATGATATTTTATTCCGTTATACTTTTTATATTTTATGAGATAAATATGTTTATATTTTGAATCATTATCAGTCCACATATAACTCAAGTAAAACTGTATGATGTTGGACCAATTATGAAAAATATAAATTGGGAAAATTTTACGAATTTAGTCCATTTGGACATTTTCTTCAGTCAGAAAAATCAATTTTCGATGGGAAGCAGTATCACTTTATCGAAATTAACCCAGTCAAGTCTTAAGTTCCTCCAATTGGCAAACATTTCGATAGATGAACGAAGATTAGAGGTCGTTTTGAACAGGATTGCACTTTCAAAAAGCACAGTTTGATTATAAAATGGGGTGTGTATTCCCGATGGTCATTTACAACCGAATTTTAATCGGTGCTCGAATGATAATCGGTTAGTTTTTTATTGTAAACTTGACCAAATGACCATCGAGAAATGGCCATTTGAAAAAACAACAAAAGACACAAAGGGTTTCCCAACCTTAGGTACCTTAGTTTGCGTCGAAGCTTCGTCGACATGAGTCAGAGTGTAAATGTTTTACTTTACTTGTGCAAAAATGCTGATCGACTTGAAGAAATTGATCTTCAGGGTTGCAAAAAATTCGATTTCAATGATATTTCATGTGCACTTGGGCCGATTACCAATCGAACTGCTTTACGACGACTTGATCTAACCGATTGTAATGGAAAATATGGCTTGGGAGATTTGTTTCTTTGTCCAAATGAGAAACCCATGCTCGAGTATTTGAATCTGAGTAGTGTGAAGCTAAAAGAAGAAGATTTTTATCAAATTATCCTCCAGTTTATAAATGAAAATTTTCATCTCAAACACCTTGATCTTTCAAAAACTTCTGTCACAGCCAAACAAGTATTACAAATACTCACAGGCAATCATGTAATTGAAAAGCTTAATCTAACAGGGGTAGGTTCTTTACCACGTGGATGGAAAAGAGAACTTGGACGTAACGAATTTCCAAGACTTGTTAAAATTCTAAAACATACTGAAGAACTATGAATCATACTGTATGATTATTACCCTGCGACCCTTTTGAGATGTGTTTTTAAATGTATTGTTCTGTCAAACTGATCATACGAGGACTGAATAAAGTTTAAAGCGGATATTTGGAAAACAAATATTTTTGGTTAGAATTTCTGATAGTTAGAATTGTTTTAGATATTCGTGCATGATCTGATCATTTGATTGAGTTTCTTCTATTTCTGCTATCCTATCAAAGTCTTTACGTGGATTTAATTAGGAGTCATATAAGAATCGGTCTTAGAGTTTTTTTGTGAATTTGAACCATTTCCTTTAGCTTTGTTGACCTCTCGTGGCATAAATTGAAAGTCTTCGATAATTTGAAGTTCGTCTTTATTTATCAATGATCCCGGTCGTTCGAGTTAGTCTAGGATACTACAAAATTAAATGAAACATGTCAGGTCACTTTCTCGCGCTATGACGAAGTTGACATGCATGATTTCATACTATTTCAGCATCCTAGTTAAAGGCATTATCACTGATCATGTGATCTCGAACTTCATGCCATTTCTGCCTTACAAAATCCATACCAGACCAGGTTTCATTAGAAAACTACAGAGGCTAATCATTTAAAGTTCGATTTAAAACCGATTTCATCTTGCCCGAAGGCTCCATATTTTGTACTTCGAGTACTAATGAAGAATTATTAAGATCGATAACTATATTGTAAAATTATTATACAACCCACCATATGGTTATAATAAAGATAGGCGTATGTTTAAATGACAGCCTCTGTAGTGTTCTAAAACAGATGTTTTGATTTGGTTCAAATCAGTTTTTACAATGTGTCTGCCTTTCAATTCAGACAAAATTTTCGGTTCACCAAATTCCAAAATAAGCTTTTCATAATTTTTCTCTTTCCATGTTTTGACGTGATTTAATTTTGTCACGAAAAATATTACAATGATCAAACTGCAGAAAATAATTGTAAATATTTTCAGCATCTGTGCAAAGTGAAAATTTGAATGCTTATAACAAATGATTTTATCAAAACCGTTTTCATCTTGAATATCGGCCCGCCGTTGCCAATTAGTTATAGTTCCGAGATCAACCTTTTGGTCTGTCTGATAAACTAATTGTCAATTAGTAATTGACATAACTTTAAAACATCTGTTTTCAGATTTCAGAAAATTTTTTACCGGACCACAACAGGACCAGAAAATTTTGGAATTTAAGGATATTTTTTGAAATGCTAAGAACTCACTTGACCAGGACCGGACAATTTTCAAAAACTGGGACCAGACGCACCAGGAGTCCATGGCTATTGACAACCAGAAAATCTCGGACCAAATCGTCGCGTGGGTCCTCGGTCTGAACATGATTAGCGGTATTAGATCATGTTACTTACATGCATTAAATTTTATATCTCGCGCATATGTAATCAAGAAAATTGACTGTAAGTTTTGAAAGCAATTTCTAGTCATAAGACTATAAGGAACAAGTGCAATTATAATTTCCTAATCCGTTTCGGCTTGAGGGTCCTAATTTCAATTATACGCCAATCAAATACTATTCTCCCAGGACACTTAATTACTTTGTGGCGCCCCAGAGCAACAACCGGTTGGCATATATAAGTACCAATTCGTGTCAATTCATTACAAAATTCATCACAATCAACCACAACTAAATAAAAAAATCCACTTTATCAAAAATGGAAATGATCAACATGAAAATTGAACTTGCCAAACAGACTTCTCTCAACGAAAGTCTGATCGAAGAAATTCAAAACTTAAAAACGGCACACCAAAATGAAATTTTGGTCCTCCAAAGCACTATTGATATGCAGAAAAATATCATTTCACAACTTAATGAGCAAGATATTCTCAAATCAACTTACTCTGAAATGTCCCATGATCAGCTGGAATTATCTTTCGATGGTTTCGAAATAATCCATTCGGAAGCCGAGGTGAAAAATGAAGAACTTGTTCGGTTAATAGCAAAAACAACTTTGGAGCTTGATGAGGTCAAAATTCAATTTGATGAAACAAAGAAAAATCTCGGAAATAAAATTAACCAAATGGAAAAAGAATTGGATAATGAAATTAAGGCTCATGCTGATACTATGACAAATCTAACTGCTGTCAATGATGAACTGAAAGATATCAACGAAGATTTATCACGAGATATTCTCCATCTCAAAATTGAACATGAAATGAATCTTTATAAATGCGATAAAATCATCTCAGTGCTCCAAAAGAAATGTAAGCAGCTGAAGAAAACACTTGCTTTGAAAGATATCGACTTGAAAACATCAAAAATCAATACGGAAAATACAAAAATCGAGCTGCAGACATGTAAAGCAGACCTTGAAAAACTTCTTTTGGAAGACTACGAGGTCATTTGCTAATTTTACGTCACCATAAACTTTGATATAACCTGAAAGTTCATATATAATTATTAATTATTTATTTGTAAATAAAACTTAAATAAGAAAAAAAGGCATAATTTAGTGGCATGCTTATTGATAACAGACCGTTGTGGAATTCGAGTTTGACACTGATGAGAGTTATCTTTCTTGCACCGTTCTCCTAACGGTTACGAATAAAAAGAAATAGTCAGACAACAACGTAATGATAAGACAAGTTGGCTTGATCAGGACTATAATCAGATTGATAGCGAAAAAGTCTCAAATTATAAAATCAGGTCTGGTTCTTGAATTTCTTCAGAAAATATATTTAAAATGAAAGACTTGAGGAAAACTTTAAAAAACGCATTTAAGTCCTGGCATCCAAAAGCACGTCAAAATAAACGAAAAATGACCAGCAACTGGTAAGATTAGCGAAAAACCCTTATTATGGAGGAGTCACAGATAAGAGTGGAACACTATCATCGACCCCCCCTATATATTGACCATTCTAAAAGCTATTGATATTTTGAATTGGTCACTGACCAGTGGTAGACGACTCCTGGCGTCATAATTTATCAATCGATAAAAAAAAAATTACCAAAAAGTATTTTTTGCTGACATAAGCATTTTCAACACGTTCGTTATTAACCTACACGAAATCAGCATTCAAAGAGAGTTCTTCGATATCTACCGTATGACCAGCTCTACTCATTAGGCTTATTCGTGGTTAGAGTATTAAGAATAAGTTAAAGAACAAGATTATGAAAAAAAGTCATACAGAATGGCTTATATACTATCAAATTATTTAAATGAGGTCAGTCAGTATGACCATAAATTATTATAAGTAAACTATTTTTTTCATTAACGATAATATTACAACCTGAGGTCAATAACAGTATCAAAATTTGAACTTTTTGTCACATAAAAGGATTAATAGTGAACTCCCCAGGGCACTTTTTTAATCGATTCGGTTGAGTAAAAAGACGAGAAATCAAGAGACTCTCCAGAAAAAACCAGAGAAGAGACATAACCAAGGTCAATATTAGTTAATCATAAGAGTGTATAAATTATTGGACCTGCTATTTACATTATTATGGCAATGTACAAATATTTATCCATATTGCTGAATCACCTTCCTGCCGTGTACAAATTTCGCCCTTTTAAAAATTAAATTTTATTTTTGTGTTAAGTTTGACTGAGGAAGCTATGTCAAGTAGCGAAGAGATTATCGAAAATGCCGGAAAAGAACCTGGCCTTGAAATATGGAGAATTGAGGATATGGAACTTGCTGTCGTTCCAAAAAACACTTATGGTACATTTTATAGGCACGGATTTATATTAAACAAGTTGATCACAAGTAAAATATCGGACAATTATCAGTTCAACGATACCGGTAATAAAAACCATATAAAGTGGCGATGCATATCTAATTTTGAATACAATGGAAACTAAAACGGGTAAAATCGAATATGACTTGCACTTTTGGTTGGGTAAGGACTGTTCACAAGACGAATCTGGTGCAGCTGCATTGTGGACTGTTCAAATGGACGATGGTGTCGCAAATGGAGCAGCTGTTCAGGCGGGGTATTCAAATTGAAGCTGATTCTATCGTGCTCTTAAATTAATATCGAGCCTAATCAGAATTTGATCGTAACCCTTTATTAGCATCGTGAATGTCAAAATTATGAATCCAAAACCTTCAATGGATATTTCAAGAAATTAATTTATCAAGACGGGGGTCATGCCAGTGGCTTCAATCACGTGATTCCAAATGACTTTTCCGAAATTCAACGCATGCTTTGGGTACGAGGAAAAAATCCAGTTCGATGTACACAGGTTGCAATGTCATGGGACTCCCTCAATCTATCCGATTGCTTTATTTTGGATTTGGGTAATGATATTTATGTTTGGTGCGGTCCAAACTCAAACCCATGGGAACGAATGAAAGCAAATGATATGGGACGATCGATTCGTGATGACGAACGTGCTGGTAAGGCAGAAGTGCATTTGATTGACGCTGGAGAAGTCAGATGCCCGGAAAAACTGTGCCCATTTTTGGGTGATGATATTCCTGATGAACTCCCAGAAGAGGCACCAGAAGCACCACCAAAGACATCTGGACAGAAACCATCCGGCGAAGGTCGATTGTTTAAAATATCTGATGAAGACGGAGAGATTGGATATGAATTGGTGTCAGATGAACCACCATACAGTATGTCAATGCTCGAGGATGATGCTGTTTTTATACTTGGATCTCCCGCAGGGCCAGCCGGATACATTTGGAAGGGCAAAGATTCTTCTTCGGACGAACGAAAAAAGGAAAAGGTTTATACTTTTATTCATCCAATATGAATACAGTGGTGTCTCAAGAGTAACATGGTAAGGCAGCAAATCCGTTTATTTTTTCTTCCGTTTTGAATCGTTCAGACAAGAATTTCTTCACATTGACTTTTTGAAGGAGATAATTTTTGAGCTGAAGAGTCTTCGGTAGCATAATTGGCATATATAGCCTAAAATAGTCAATTGTTTATTGATATAATATATCATATATTTCTGGGATCCCTTTGATAAATAGCCTAGAAAACCAACTTGGGCAAACCTTTCTGATTACTTTTCTTCTCAAAGTCGCATATGCAATTACCAACATTAACCCAAACATACTCAACATTGCCGTGAACATTTTCCCTTTTTATTCGAACGTTTTTATTCTAAATTTTTCTCAAAATCGTTTTGCGAAAGAAATAATAATTCTCAAAATGGGGGGTTAATAAGGCTTGGTGGCAATTGGCTTTGGTTACACGCGGAGGTGGGAGCGTCATTTGGATAGTTTCCAACGGGCGGAACACTCCAGGAACTAGATTATAATCATTTTAAATCAACTCGACGGTCTCGACCCCATTAGAATCTATTCTCTATTTTCTCTTTCGAAGTGTCTTCAAAAATCTCTTTCGATTTGAACAAGGTTATTTGCAGTGGTCCATAACATTTTTTATTAACTAGTTAGTGTAAATAAGATCGTGGCATAGAAGGTGACCAGGTTGAATGCATCTAATGCAAAAATTAATATTTATCGAGCTCACTTTGACTTGAGTTCTGAACAAAAAAGTACTATACCAATAGTCTATTGAACAAGGACGTTCATCATCATCCTAATGCGAATTTGAATTTTCTTTTACCGTGCATTTTTATATGATATAATTTACATTTTTCTGAATGTTATTATTTTAGGATAGGCACTTTGTACTGTATAATGGTAAAACAAACCTTTCTAAAGGCTATGGAATATGCTGACAAATATATTGAGCAAAACGATTTACCTAAACATACCCAGATTGAATCGATGGCTCAATTTGGTGAAACGGCCATGTTCAAACAATTTTTCTCCGATTGGCGTGATATTGATGCTACAGATGGACTTGGCGAGACAAATACTGTCGGTAGTGTTGCCAAAGTTGAACACGAGGACTTTGATGCTTCCACCATGCATGATAATCCTCAAACTGCTGCCGAATTTGGTATGCCAGATGATGGTTCAGGCGATAAGAAAATCTTCAAAATTGTGGATTCGGAGCGCGAAGAAGTCGAAGAAGAAAATTATGGCATTTTCAATTCATCTGATTGCTATATTATCAGTTATACTTACGAAACTCCAAAAGGAAGACCAGAAAGTTATATCTATTACTGGCTCGGTAACAATGCTGGTACTGCTATCGAAACTGCAGCAGCTTTCCAAGTTGTCCAGGTAAAATTCGATAGAAAAACACATTATGCATGACTGAACAATTTTTGAAAATAGCTTAGCAAAAATCCGCCTAGTTATGAGCTGTACCCTGAAAATGCGTTTAGTTGGATGGCGAAGAATTCAACGGAGATGCAACTCAAGTCCGTGTCGAAGAAGGAAAAGAACCAAATCATTTGATTGCAATGTTTGGTGGTGGTATGGCAATCGTAACCAGTATGGAAGCGCGAAATGCTCTCTTCCATATTCGTCTCAATCGTGCTAATCAAATTAAAGCTTATGAGATCGAATGTAAAGCATCAAACCTCAATTCAAATGATACTTTCCTATTGGTTAAAGAAGGTGGTAGTGATTTTGGATTTGATGAAGCAAGCATTGCTTGGGTCGGAAAAGGTGGAGATGCTAAAGAAATGGAAGCCCTTCAAAAATTGGCGGAAAAGATTGGAGCAACTGAAATCGAAACCATTGAAGAGGGCTCAGAATCAGACGAATTCTGGGAATTACTTGGCGGACAAGACGAATATTTCACTTTGCCAAGAACTAACGTAAGATTTTTAAACCCATAATGTAGTTTTTTGTTGGATCATTTTTGGGGATGAGGCATAATGTTGCATGACCTGATTTGGTGAGAATTATGGTTATAATGTGTATCGGAAATCATATCCCCCAAACATATGGATCCAACAAAAAACCACATTATGATAATAATGGACACTTTTTCTGATGCACATTGGCGGGTTGCATAATTAGATTCTGGATCGTTCCATCATCGGAGGTCAAAAATCTGACTTTACCATCGGATTCTGCGTAGTCGATTTAGTGGGA
>SCLD01098954.1:0-10812 GCA_004367895.1 Oikopleura longicauda | reverse complement strand
TTTTTAGAAATACTTGAGATGTGTTTCGTCACACGCGTATACACATCACTCACGCACTCACTACGTACAGTTTCTAACCCCACACTACGATTTGACCATAAATACATATTTCGGAATTTCGACCGTCCAAAAATCGAGTCCAAAAATAGGCAACTTCGTTTCTCAACCGAGTTCACCGGTGCCAAAAACCCTACGTGGTGGATGCATGTCGGCAGCGCGCTCTCACTTCGAGCCTAGGCCTAGGCTCAGAGATCGGTTCATTTCGTAAGGAGCGTGACCTTCTGGGCTTCTTTTGATACGGCGCGTCTAAAAACGATGCTATTTTAGTTGGTAGTCACACCACCGAAGCTGTGCGCACTCTCTTCGCGTTGTCCACTTTTTGTTCGTCTGATTTTTTTGCTTGAAACACGTTTTACACGTGATGATGTTTAATGACGAGTGACCTGTTACTTTTGTATTATTCGCATATATCTTACGTCAAATTTAGAAGAGTGCACGAACGCGCTAATCCGCTAGGGTCGGACAGTGATTAAGGCCATTAAGGGTGCACAATCAGATTAGGAAAGTATGCTAATTTAAAACATCCCCCCTTCTCCCAATCACCCCGAATGCAGACGCGGCCCTGTCTGAGGCCGAGACACATCCCGACAAAGTTTGGTTTCGTTGTTTATGTCTCTAAACACGTTTCGCCTCCCTTAGTAGTGGGTTTCCGGTCAGCCCCAGGATCTCACTCAATAATGCAACTACTCACTCCCTTTTTTGTTACTCTCGTTTAGTCTCATTACGTCGTTTTTTACCAACCAACCCCACCAAGTCGCCATAACCATTCCTAATTACACTGATATGGAGTGTAAGTTGTGGGCATACAATCGTCGTACCAGTTTTGGCCCCCTTGCCTCAACCTTAAAGGTGATGCGTTGAATATTTATATCCAAAATCAACTTTACACGGACATTTACACTCGCCCATTGACTATACTTGCGTGATTTACTTCGTACGTCGGTAACGGCGTGTTTGTTGTTCATTGATGGTCTAACCATTATTCCCCCTCTCTCTCTTTGCTCTACTAGTAGACAAGGCCCAATCCATGTGACCCCGCTAGGTTTGTAATAGTCCGAGTAGAACACAATCGCGTTTCATGCGCTCTGACCGTGAAATGTAAATTCAGTGGCGTTCGCAACTGGCACATAAAATACACTATTATCCCATTTCGCAAATGAGGGGTAGGTGGGCATGAAGCGGTGAGCTTCGGTTCTAACGCAACGCCGTCGCCGCCGCCGCCGCTTCAAATAATGCCGTCAAATTAGGCCATAGTGAGTGAGTGATGCCGTAAAAATGAGAATTGCGCAAAGCCATGAAATTGTCATCATGAAATTGATAATAGAATGGATCAGAGGCTCGGAGCAATATTTGATCTTGACCTAAATTCCGTTTCGACGTCATTTGATGCACATCACCACAGTAAAGATGATCCAGGATCCAGAATCGAAATTGATAGTAATTGACCACTGTGTAGTTGAACGCCCATAATCGCCTCGTCAATGGCATTACCCCGCTCCACTACCACCACCACCGAGCCCGCAACTGTGTTTAATGTAACTGCTTGAAAGTGTTTATAATTCACCGTGATTAGGTTCGGTTGATATTACATCAGCAGTGTCATTCGTGAACATAATAAGCCGAAATGAATAGTTTATATGGTGAAAAGTTATGCCTAGTATCTCATACCGTCAACCGTCAGCACTATCTCATCCGCATCTTATCAGCAGCTGAGAAATGTAAACAATACTCTGGTACGGTACTTGGACGGAGTGGTTACATTAAGTCGTCTTCGCTCAAAATTCACTCATATCTTCATTCTCAGGTCGATAAAATTACAAAAGGGGCACACGTCAGTTTTTTTCATAAAAGATTCAGCCTTTATAATAATTGTTTGTAACCCGCAAAACGGGGATACGCTATCATGTTCGCCGCTATTATGGGTAACAATTAAATTAAAAAAGGCAGCCCCTACATAACCTGTTATTTGGGTCCTTTTGTTCAACTTTGCTGTTAGCATCGACTCCGCCGTTAATCTGTTAATTTCAGGCGTAATAATTGGGTTTAATCACTTCTCCGAGGGAATTTACAGTCTTATCAGGGTCTTGACCCTTTAGGTGCCTCCCGACGACGACGACGTAGCCGAGAGCGATGAGCACTTATCTAAAGTTAATGAAAATGTTAGAAGATTTCCTTTCTCCTCGACTCGTGAATATTTCGGCCAAGTGAACCTTATATATATATGGACGCCAGCGGAGCCACGTTCTACATAGGGTTGTATTGCACGCCCCAAACGACACTAATCTGATAGCGCAGTTCAATGCCCACTATGTTAGACAATTTGAAAAAAAAGTCAACGTCACTAGAATCGATGCAACGCAACTGTTGTCAACTGCCACGGCCCCATCTGCCCCTTTGTCATTACTATTTCGACATGGATCTGTACTTTAGTGGAGTTCTTTAGAAAGCAGCATTAGATAAGAGATAGAAAATACTATTAGCAATATATCTATTTTCTCACGCAACGTGGGCACTTGTAGTTAGACTGTGTCATGTTTAGACTGAGATTACAGTTACCAGCTAAATGTTCTTAGCTGATTATCGCGGATTATTTGGGGGACACCTAAATTTGCAATCGGCTCCCTTTTTTCACATGGTCGAGCAGCGACGGCTGCTAGTACTACCTTACGAAGGTTTGAGTCATGTCAAAAATAATCGTAAGTGGCCGTCGCTGGATACAGTGTCGCTAAAATCCGGCAAAGTTGGATACGAACAACGCAAATGAGCAAACTGACACAGTGGAATGTCTCAATAACCACAGTGGCGCATTTTCCATACTACTTTGTCCGGATGAGAGTAAGATCACAAAATCTGGTTCAAAAACCGCTCATTACCAGCCTTTCCAAGTTCAAAAACTCGCCTTGGCCCGCCGTCTCTTTAGACCGTTGTACACTCTGACCTTGGCAGTAGAGTCAGAACCGCCGATTGGGGGTTAAGATATGCACCACGTGTGACCAGTAGACTCGCTAGTTGATTCACTTCCCCTTTTTTCTGTGTGTCAAGTGGATTAGTCGTAGTAGTTTAATTTTTTGAACCAAAGATTCTACGCTGGCGCGCATGCGCGCGGGGGAAGATGATCGAGATTCTGGATTCTTTCTATCAAACACAAAAAACTACTACTACTATTCCCTCGCCAGAGCAGCAGCAGCATACTCCGGGAAACCGCCGACCCCCTGACGTGGTGTTACTTTCTAGTGGTTTCGCATTATCGACTCGTCGAGAAGCCCTTAGACCCTTCTCTTCCCCCCCAAAAAAAGAGGAACCAAAAACCTTTCAGTTTTCAGTTTCAATCAAATCATGACCTCCACCACCCCCTTTATGCAATTTCACGGACACATGTAAACGATTATTCTGAGTTCAACATTTAAACACACAGTCGAAGTAGACATAGACATCATTATGAGCCTGAGCCTGAGCGTAATGCGATAAAAGTAATCGAGTTTTTGTCTAAGATTATTACTCAATGACAGGCGCCATAAACGCTTTTCGCTCTAAAACTTTCGAACTCAAATTTTATTACCGACAGGCGCCATAATGGTTTTACGCTCTTGGTTTCTGCAGCTCTTGGTTTGACGACGGCGACGACGACCGTTTTATTTATATACTGAAGTGAACAGACGGACGATAGGGTTAGATGGTGATAGATGGTATGTGAAAGAAATGGGGGGCGACGTCGTCTCGAAGGTCATTGCCTAACGTCTTCCTCACATTAGTACCGCAATGTAGTTGTTTTACAATTGAACATAAACAGTTACAAGTGGGCCTGCTTTGTTTGCTCCATATAGTCCAGTATATGTCTGCAGGGGGAGGTCTGATTGGCGGCATAAATTATGCGCATTATTACACCAAGCACAACGTCGTGCATTTTTTACCACTACTCGTAACTGAACTAGTGGGCTTTTACGCGTTGTAATTACATAAGCTAGTTAAATAAGTGACCTTGTCATGGGGCTGATCATTAGATCGGTGGTGCTTATTTTTCTTCGGATGGGCATGTCTTTCCAAATGCACCTTGTCTTATCTCCTTCTAAGGCCCGAAGTGAAAAGAGCGCAGCCGGCGTCATAAGGTACAACCACTTTTTGACCACGAACCACTTAAAAATGATAAAATATTCCGAACATTTGAATTTAATTGAGCCACGTACCTGATGATGCTCTAAATGGGGCCAAAAATCGTCAAATACGGTTTGAATTACACTGAAAGGTCGCCAAATGCAGCTGAGTGGTTATGACTGGGTTAGACTCAGAATATCTCCCTAATCATTGAGCGTCCAATTCGCTAACTACAAATGTCAATTGATCAGTATAATTCCGATTTTTATGCTCACCTTTAGAAGCCGGTGTCGAATCAACGGATCACGTGATCTCACCACCAAATCTTTTGCTGAACAATCTAACGCTCTTCCCTTATTTCAGCCCTAAATTCAACCCTGACACAACAGTTTGGATGTAAGTGAATGGAGTTCATATTCTCGAATCCCGCTCGTCATAAAAAAACAAGTCGCCCCGTGAGTAGTATCAACAGTGATAAGAACAATGTGGTGGCCTCATCAGACTCGGAAATGGTCGTTCAATCAATCAATCGCAGCATGAAGAGCAAACGCCAACAGGTACGTCGCAAAAAAAGAAGAAGAAGACTCATTTTGAGTGGAACGTGAAAAATGGAACGTGAATTTGTTTTTACATGTACTGGTCAGCTTTGTTTTCACTGTTTAAATCGGCTCGTAATTGGCGGTCAGCTGAGCCCCAGAGAGAATGGGTTTTTGATGATTGCCATGGTCGTGCGTTTATCTTTTTGCGGTGACCGTTGATGACAAATCTTATAATATTGCTGAAAAAGAGCAGGCAGCTGTTTATGGCCTCTGCATTGCTGATGTGGTTTAACGTGTGGTCTAATTGCCACGTGAGTGTATACATGCTGTTTTTCGATGCTTTTGATCTCATGCTCAGATAAGCGTGCTCTGACAACGTGCATATAAATGTCAATGTTAGTTTCACCCAAGAACTGCTTATCACCCCCGGATCGCTCGTGTCTAGTCCTAGTTTTTTTTTGGTTGAATAGTTCACTTCAATTTAGGTGGTGGCCCGTTTAACATGTGTTATGTCATTACACTTCTATTCAACTGATGGTGGTGGTGGTGTGTCTCCACTTGGCCTTAGAGACGGCTTGCAATTCGTACTAAATTGGCAACATTGGCTAAACCATTTCTTACATCGTATTTCACACCGTCACCACGTTTTTTTAACCCTCTCTGACTAGCCTGCACCGCGATAAAGTCAAAACAAGCATTAAGTCTGTTACCTCCCTTTTTTTCGGCCAATATCATTTGAAAGGTGCCAAATCATTTGTTCACTGAATTCTAATGTATTTGTAAACCTCGACCTGATTCCATAATGCTGGTCGTCTCATCCTATTTAAGTGGCAAGGCGCTGATAATGTGAACATAAAAGTTTGCGTCGAACCTTTCGACGAATCAGGGGGACGCGACCCGATTATTCCTCAAATTTAATTGAACTTTAACTAGACAGTCTCGGGGAGAGGGAGAGATGTTACACTTAGGGAATACGTGGATTATCGGATCACGGCGAGGAACGGGTCAATGCGTCGTAGTAGCCCGAGTAAAAATATGATCAAAAAGCATCAAAATCATCGAATTAGAACATCGAACAGCACGAATCTGACTGATTGGCAAGGCCATGTGCCAAGTTCAATCAGCACGATAACTTAATCCACGTAGTATCAAGCGTCAGCTAGCAATTTATTCGGCCCCGGGTAAAATGGTAACTAAAATAAAATTGGATCAAAAACGCCGGATATGATGTCAAAACCACTCAAATGATATAATCTGACTCCAGTCCGATGCTTCAATGTGACTAGAAGCCAGGCTTAGTTTTTTTGTCAAAATCGAAATCGTCAAAATGAAAATAACTGAAAAGCCACACTCAAAATACCAGGCCAAATCAATGAAGGCGGCGAACGTGGTGTTGGTGCTCATTTCACTCTGATTTCGGCGGTTATATTTTCGATAAGCGCACTCTCTCCCCTCAAGACGCCAAATCGGCTGATAACAAACCCAGCAGCCAGTTTTTTTGCCATGTTTATTATATATGTGCGCCATTCTTTAATCTGCTTGTAATCACGACACATCCATCTCAAAACTTGAATTCGAGGTCTAAATGGGCCAAATCGATCTCTGACTGGAACCTTATCATCGCACAACAAGAACCCACATTCGACCGGAGCTGGTTTTTGACGGTATTAAAAAAGCGAGGTCGTGGCACCAAACGTGTGTGTGTGTGTGTGTATCGCCAGCCTCCTAAAAATAGAAAATCGTGAACGAAGCCATACTTAGTCCGCGCTTTGTCCGGACTCTAGGCTCACACAGGGCTCGGAACAAAAAAAAGAGGTAGAACTAATCTGTGTACCTAATTTTCCAGTTCAGGAAAGTACAAATGCGGTGCGGGTAAATATGGCCTGGTGGTCCGGTAGTATGTGCCCTTTTAAACCGTTACTTTCCTCCACACATATTGGCCATACCCCAGTTTCACTTTGACTTTGACGTCATTTACACCACGTTCAGTGGTCACTTCCTCCCATTGGTAATGGTAATGATTGGAGCTGGTAGTAGTACTACAGTTAAACTCAAAATGCGTTACGCCATAATTTCGTGCGTTGCGAATTGATTGTACAACATTCCAACACAAAGAGCTATTTCCAAGGTGTTATCTAATTAACAGACAAGACACGGGACAGTTATTTATGCATGCACGGGGTGAGAGTTTTAATAAAAACAGGCTCTTACATGAATGTGGATTAATAGGTCCAGCACAACATATTACCGGTTTGGCAAATGCAGATTTCATACATTCATGCCCACCTAAGACGAATTCTAATCAGCGGCCAATCTTGAGTGATTTAAAGTGGACTTGGCCGGACTTTTACGGTTGATTGTAATAACACAGTAATCGTCAGTTGAACAAACAAAAATAGTTGTATTTATTTTGATTCATACCCGTTCTAATGTGCCTGGCCGCACTTACACTATAAATAGGTTTGACCAGTAGTCAGTCAAGTTTTTTTATACTTACAATTAACGCTAACATTTCGGGTTGGGTTTGCGCTTGGCATATTTGAGGTTGGTCGAAAAATCTCTGTCAACTCAAAAAGGAGTGAAGACTGCTTTTTCGGCCAAATCGACGTCACTGTCGGGTTCCTCTAGGCAACCGTTAAAGTGACCAAAGAGTTAATCGAATTGGTTTTCTCAAACTATTACCCAAATGTGAAGTGATATAATGTAATAAGTGAATATTCGGGAAACTACAACGTTTTAGTGTAAGTTCCATTTAAAAAAAACAGGACCTATCTGTACTTAGACCAACTCCCCTACTTGAAGCAAGGAGCCTACGCCCAATAGCTAAGTTTAAGTGATGTTTGATTCAGGAAGGACCGTTCCATTCGGCCCTACTCACATCTCGTCGTAATTGTGGTTCACCACTGTTTTGCTACACCAAAAAGTACCATCCACCAAACCTAGCTCGGTTTTTTTGTGTTAAACTTTCGCTGACCCGTGTCACGCGGTGGTGGAGCTGAGACCAAATCAGCATGCGCCAAGTAAATCAAGTCAAAACATCCACCGCGATGGTTCCCCCAAGCTTGACTCATGCACGCACCCAATCTCAAGCAATCGGCTAGTCGCCTTCTATCTAGTACCTAAAGCCCCCCATTATCACCTATCAGGTGAAGGCCTGTGCTAATCACATTATTATATTCGTTGCTCCATTGAGCTGCGTACCACTAATTATGTCAGCGAATCACTATTAATTCTCGAGCGACCATTTTTATGTAATCGCCAACAGTGAGTCCGTTTTCCCCGTAAAGTTGACATAGAGCTCTACCAGTGATCGCACAGAAAACAACTTAGTTTCACCATGAGCCAATAAATATTGTTTTTGGTTCCGGTTGTCCAATTTATAAACAGACAGACGACCGGAGAGGATACCCAATTTTTCACTGTTTTATGTTGACCTTGGATAATCTGGCTTCTAATCATGGGTTTACTGTCGCACGGTTCATCATCATGTGTTTCGGCCGTTTTTTTTGTTCAGTTGCATCCATCTAAAACGACGCATCAAGATGCAGGAAAGATCATTATGATCTCCGTGAATGACGACGCAACGCAACGTAAAATTGACACCAATCATTTTCCGAGTGACATAAATTTCATTATTACGCCTGCTCCTGCTTAATCTGAGGTGATCGCCCTCTGCCACGTATCGACTCGTGAATATGGTCCCTTGTTACATCGAAACGAAAAAGTCTCGTATATATACGTGATCTGGCACATTTGACACACTTGAGAGTGAGAGTGAAGTAGTAGTGATATAATTTTTGACAGTTACTTGAAGGTGTGATTTGATGCTCTTCAAGCAGTTAGACATCTCAATTTTCTAAAGTCGACATCATGTTCCGTTCAGTCAGATAAATTCGGAACTTCTTATCTCCACGTTGGCCAAATACAAGATCATTCCTGGCAAGTGGCCTATCGGCTGTTCACTATATTATCGGACATTGTTGCAATAACAAGGTTTTTTATCGTAATTAAATTGGATATAAACGCTCAATTACTCCTTCAAGAGACTCGGGATATATATACATCGGCCCCGAGGTTGAAGTGAGTTCGAGTATCAAGTACTTGTACAACATTTAGAAAGGCCTTCAAAGGGCAGACATGACTCGAAACTGACAGCGTTGGTAGACTTCGTTTTTTTTTGTTGCTGCCCAAAGTGCACCATTGTGTAGTTTCGCCCACTTTTGCATTGATTCAATCAACTGATTGCCAAGTTTACATAACCTCAATCGGCTATTGATTTTAAAGTGGCCCCCGCGCGCTAAGGCAGCATCAAGTGAAATTCGACTGACTGCGCCTCGGCTCGGCTCGGTGCGGGTGCGCTTTGAGGTCAAACATGCGCCAGGATTTCGATTGCAGCAAAATATCACCTCCTACGGGCTAATACGCTACGCGAAAAAAAGGGTTCACGTTGTTTTAGCCCGAAAATGGGCCTATAAATCCATGCATTAGCTATTCACATTGTGACAGAGATGCTACGCGATCATGTTCAGTTGGTAATAATTGAATGAGATCACATTTTCAGCAGCTCAAAGCAGTTTGTGTTGAAAAGCCTGTCACCTGTGGAACGAGCTTTGGTTTCAGAGCTCGGTTGAAAGAAAACGTTCGAAACGGGGATTTTTGATCGGAGAAGTGAACAGATTGTAATCTCTGTGCCGGACCCCCGTTGCAACCGGCGGTTTGACACCGTTGATAGGAATCAAACAACAATCAATAAACTCATTATTGAGAGAGACCTGTTGCCCATTTGGCATTTAATTGATGTTATAATGAGCTCCGTACTCTCATAAAACTATTCTCTCTCCATCCTCTCAAGGCTAGGCAAGCAGCCAAGAAAATATCGCTAAAGAGGGACTACCCGTCGTGATTGAGGTGCTCCTAAATCAGAGATTACCTCAAACTTAGACGAATCGGATAATTTAGAGAAAAAACACAAAAACCGAAACAACCCAGTGAACTCGCCACCAGACACACACACACATAGGCGTAAGTAAGATACATTGTATATTACGTAGTCAAGATGCGTTATTCAACATAAAAAAATGTACCAACATAATTTTGACCGTAGCAGACAAGCACAAGTCTCTATAGCCACAGCAGCCAGCATAGAACACGCCCTAGTCGCTGATGCCCCTCCAATACCCGACGGTTACACCCAACTGATGCACAATTTCCTTGTTTCAAAATGGGTGCCTAGTGGTGAACTTGTGTGTGTGTCGTTCTCGTTAAAATAAGAACTCTGTTTTCGGTGTTACCTAATAAGTGTGTTAGCGTAAATCATGTCATATCAGAGGCAGGTGAACTTGTCAAGCGTCTTGTTTTTTGAACAGCATAAGCAACAAGCCATCTTTGTGGGCGCGTTTGATCATTGAGGCAAAGCTCTAAAAGGGTAGCATCAGACACACACACACACAGAGCCATATACCACAGAACCAATATGAAAGTGATTGACGGAAGTCTGCCATGTTATTTCATCAAAAAAGCTTAATAAAGGTCACCGCGTTTGATCAAGATGCCTTCGGTAGTTGGTAAAGTTCAAGAAAGGACTGTAGGAACCATTAAAAAATTGCAATAATGTCGCGCCCGACACCACCACCACCACCACGTTTTCTAATCTCCCCAAAAAACACCAAGCTGCTCCAAGCAGCTATAAAATTGCGCATTTGCGTTTTAAGTGTATGATTTCTACTTGTTGATGGAGTCACCCAAGTGGGCTTATAGAAGCAAAGAAACCGTTGATTGAACCTAAAAAGTGAAATCTAAAGGGATTTCCGCCCCCCATTTTTGACACGACGACGGCCCTGGGCATTGATTTGTGCCAGTGCCAAATGTGCCACGGGGATGTGTTGTTGTTTAGAGCCATAGAGTGCCGAAAAATCTTGTTCGCCGAAAAAGGTTAACCTCACTTTGGCGCCACGTTTTCCCATAAAATTCAAATTTCAACGTCATCATGGTCTGATCACTTGACGACGACTAGAAAAAAAAGCGGCCTGGTAGCATGTCGTCGCTCAGCTGCTTAGAGTGTCTTTCTTTGTGTTGAGGTTCATTCTGCATTTTACGGAAGGATATGTTAGAACGTGTTTTT
>SCLD01098943.1:0-32523 GCA_004367895.1 Oikopleura longicauda | reverse complement strand
GACCCTATAAAAAACGGTAACTTTCAGAAACGGTAACTTTCGGAAACGGTAACTTTATCTTTTTCGGTCGGCCAAAAACGGTAACTTTATACCGAACTCCTTCAGACATGCTACTCATGTCAGAAAAATTAAGATTTTGTTCAACCCTAAATAGGTTCATTTCTTTCACTGCCGTCATCTACTTTGGCAATTTTCTCAAGTGCTTTCACTTCCGGTGTATCTATTGACTGTGGTTAGGGTTTAACCTAAGGAGATGATATTTGTTTTTTCGATTAATATAATATAATATTTGTCTTTTCGATAAAACCCAAATGAAAGACATGATTCCACAAGAATCGTTCCAATTTATGAAGCATCACCTTTGCCATATGCTGAACGTATTCTTGAACTTGGAGGCTTGTCAGGATCAAAAAGTATTGACAACAAAAATCGAAAATTTTATGAAATTTGTCATTCTAAAATTGAAGAAAAGGATATTACCTTCACGCTTCCAGACGATCAAAAAGTCAAGATGCCTGCAAGTGAAGGATATAAAAAAATCTATGGGGATTTTTCCCGACTTTATAATAACTTCAGAAATTCCTTATCGGCTGTTGACAAAGATTTGACCGACGTCAAAGAAAATATTTTCTTTTCTGGTGGTATTCTAAAAATTCCGTTAGTTCTTTTGAAATGATTTTATATGTTTCAATTTGAACTCAAATACATGTACTAAATTGAATTATTAGAGGAATTCAACAAGCTATCATCAACAGCTTTGGAATCGAAAATCAAACGTCCACCAATACAACGCCAAAATATTCCCCGTGGATTGGTGGATCACTGGCACTTAGTACGACCGGTTTTGATGAATACCTTATAAAACGATCGGAATACGAGGAATATGGCGATCAGATTATAACTAGGCAAGGGACAACATATCACTGATAATGTCATAATTTAGTTTTTTGTTGGATCATTTTTGGGGATGAGGCATAATGATTCATATGATATCAGCAAAAATACAAATTGCCGTATTTTCACTAAATGGTCAAAAAGTATATTTTAGAGAGAAATACGGTTGTCATGAAATTCGTAGCATTTGACTTGGTCTGGAGTCTGAGTTTGAGCTATCGACCATATTCACTTCCGGTTCATTTCAGGTCAAAAATTTAGTGGGGGGTCTTTTTTGAGATTCAAGCACGTTTAGTGCGACAAAACAACATTTTAGATGTCTTTTGTTGTTGAACGCCAAACGGTAATGAAACTGTTAATTTATATAATATCCCTGATATAGACGGTGTACAATGTAATTTATTTCACAGTCATTGGTCAGTAATTTATTGTAATTTTATTTTCGCTGACATATGTTACATATGAAATGTAACATAACTTATGTCAAATATAAAGACAATCAAGAAGCCATTGTTGCCAAATAGATAATAAACGCTTTCATATGTTCAGATTGAATCCTGATTATGAGATTCTCAAGCCCACAATTTGTCACTGACTTTCGAAATTCAACTGTGAAGATATAATTTATGTGATCATTTCCTAGGATGAAAATAATAAACAATATGAATATAGAGTATGTCATGAAACTTTCATAGCCACTGAATCCATCAACTTCTTCGGCATCTAGAAATGAAATTAATTTGTATGAAAATATTTATTATATAAAACGAAAAGTATCAAATTGAATTTCTGACCAAAACGTCACTCGCTAACCCAGGCACCAATACCGATATTTTGCATTTTGTACAAATCTCTGTTACAAATGGGTGGAAAATGTCTTTTGTTTGAAATCATTATCTCGTAATGATGTTAATTTACTTTGTTATTGATTAGGAGTTTCAACGGATAATCTGTTTGAGGAACCACACCTTGGTCACCATAAATTGAGTTTTGAATTCTCACATGTGGCTGTTGATCTCCTACTACTTCGCTTCGATGATAAGTAATCAGATTTAAAACTAGCTTTTTTCGTCGATTTCATTTTATTTTAAATTTTTGAAAAGTTTCCTAAGTTTTATGATTTTTACTCACATTTAACTTCCAATTTCTTTCCATCAACCAAAAGATTATAAATATCAACTTGCAAAACTAAAAAGGTTTATACGAAGGTTTCGAAACTGATGAATGCCAAGTTCAAATTAATTCGGCTTATATAATTACAGTAGTATTTCATGTACACTTTAAGTTGAAAATTTAAGTTGAAAACAAATTCCCTTGGCAACTAAGGTGAAAATAGTGACCATGAGTACATTTATTATCAAACTCTTTGTGGAAGCTTCGGCCAGGCCAAAACGTATCTTCACTAGGTAAAGTTTTCTGTCTATTTCCTGGCTTATCAGTTCTTATGACCGATTTATTTCCACGGTTCGATTTACTACTTTTCGTTATCATCATGTCTGATCTCTATGAGTTTTCACGGTTCTATCTTGATCAAAATACTAATTTCAATTAACATTTATTATAATTTAGGAAAAAAGGGATGTTTATTTTAGGTTTTATACGATACATTTCATATAAACATCTATTCCCTTCCTTGACCATGGCTGGTCAAATCCTCCGTTATACACAAGGAAATTTTCTAATAAAGTAGTTTCTAAACCAGATCATGCTTATATACTGTATAATATACATAGCCTGAAACTTTATAAAGAATTCAATATTCGATTTAATATGAACTTGGCTTCGTGAACGTCAATCTCATTTAAAATGACTATCAAAATGACTCTGAGCTAACTTACCTCTGCCCCTCATTATTTTGACCTGTATTATATAGGCTTTATAATAAGCTGTATCTTTCAAGAATCTATTTTTACGTTGACGGGAGAAAATATAATTTAAACTGATTTGGCTACCGGTAGAGTTTTTATTATATCCGAAAGTTTAATTTTCCAGTTCATTCAACAGTCATTTAATTTATAAACTTTAATTTTACTTCAACTTTCTTTCAGTCAAACGACGACTGATGTTAATGGTGACTGAGCGAGCGAATCCACCTCTCACCATACCGTTCGGGTCTGAAAGTGCTTACTTACCGAGTGAATACCAATCGATATTTTTCTTTTCTATTGTCATAAGAATATTTTACCTTGAAAGGCTGGTGCTGGAATATGCTGATCCCCACTTATCGGTCCCTCGAGCATTTTATAAAGCATATACATTTTCTTTTCGTTATCTGATTTTCTCTTTCTATTAGTAAAATGTAAGATACCTTTTGCGATCGATCGTGATCACCGATTCAAAACTCGAAGTTGAAAACAATCGATATCTTCTTCGATTCTTATTTCTTCAAGATATGGAACGACTATTGGAGAATGTTCCTTCATTCATTGCCCTAAGTTTTATGAAAGAAGAGTTAGACATGACAGCCAATACCGACAATTTGGAAACATCAGCAGTAGAACAGCTTTATATGTATCGAGTTTAGACGTGGTTTGGCTTTTTGCTCAAGGTTGAATTTGATCAATTCTGACGCAATATTGACTTTTTTAAATTGACACATTACCAGGAATCGATTATTCTAAAATGAAATTTTTATTATTACTGGCTCATGAATAATGAGTCATAACTTAGTTATATCATATACCGTATATGATTGATCGAGAAAATGTAAAGCTAGAAGACAGAAAACTAGGACTTTTAATTTAGAATTGAATTAGAACTTTCGATGAATTGCAATTATAATAAGCGATTCAGCAATTTGCTTTCCAAAAAACCATCAAAATTGACCGAAGTAGACACTTTGACAGATTTAAATCCAAGCCAACACGTCAGAATAAAGCATTTTTAAACCGGAAAGTAGCCTATCATATGAATTTCAATTAACCGAATAAATTAACCGGTTAGAACGTAGCTCAATAATTCTTGATCCAAAATGACGACGACGTTAAAGGTGGGAAAATGTTCCGATCGCTTCCTCAATTTTGAATTTTTCGCCCAGTCGGTTAAACCTTGCCCGAAGTGGGACACAAATTCCGAATGGTTTTTACGAAAATGTTTTAATTTGCAAAAATCACCAAAAAATCGCAATTTTCCCAAACAAAAGCCAAGTTTAACATTCGAACGGTCATACTTCATAATTTTCTAAGAATTCCTATTTGAGTCAAAATCCATCTAAAACATTATTAACACTGATCACATTTTTGCATTGTTTATTTACTGTAAACAATTTTAGCGACGGACATTGGAGTCGGTTTTTACCGTCACGATTTGACCGTGAACATCCCACCACGGTCAACCACAGTAAAATACAACCAAACCAAACTTTTAAATTCATATCCGAAATAACCATAAATTAGCATTATGCTAATTCCCCTGGTTAATGCAAGCACAGCGTTTGAGACTCAAAGTTTGAGTCACGAAAACATATTATGGTACATGAAAAATTGCTTATATTTTTTATCAAATTATATTAGACGGCCTCTATTCAGTTGTCGATCAAAGGTAGAAGGTCAGCGAAATTTTATTAAGTGCTCTTTTATATCAGATAAATATTGAACCGATTCTGGCATTGAGAAAAATGACTCATAGACTATGAGTCATAGTATATATATTTATAAACCCCTGGACCAAACAATTTGTTGGGTCAGATAAAATCCTCATCTTCCCTATTGTTTACATTCAAAATAGGCGTGGGCGGTGTAAGATTCTACTAAAAGAAAGTGGTCCAGGAGCGTATATAAAAATTTTCTTAAATTTCAAGTTCATCTTTAAAAATGTGAAATCGGAAGTTTCGGAAAAAAATTGAAATCCTTGAAATTCATGGCTCACGGTGAGCCGCTCACCACTAAATTAACAGTTGCGCTTTTTATCACCTAAGATATCACCTACAAGATGGGGTCATAGGTAAAAAACGCTCCAAGAGACTCCCCCTTAAATTTTACGGCGAATCATTTGGTGAAATAAAAAATTTTGGAAGTGAAATTTTTAACTTCCGATAAAACCGGAAATAGACCGGAAGTGACGTAATGCGATCGTTAAATTGAGTATTGAGGCTATTAAGAACACACACATGTAATTTGTTAAGCTCTAAGGCTACTAATATCGCTGTTATTCTGGTCATGTCAGTTTACAGTCGCGCATAGACTCAAAAAAAGCGCAACTGTTAACATTTCCGCTAATTATACAAGCGAAATCTAACCTATTGGCAAACGATTAAAAGGGTCTCTATGATTCAAATAAGGATAAAAGCCAATGACTCATCATCATGGTCAAATATGGTTGATATGATTTATATAAACCGCGAGCACGCCAATTAAATGACTTTTTTTGGTTTTCTAAGGTGATAATAACACCGAAGATTATCGGGTCAATTCTAATTTTTTCGTGGTGAGTTTAGAATTGAAAAAGTAGAGAATCAAGGTCATTCTTCAACAAAACTGAACTTTCGGATCGGTTAGGGATTGCGGACAGAATGGATTTTATCATATCTTAGTCGTGTTTTACCACAATTTTTATCAAATTTATCGTCAGGATTTTAGAAGTGGTGTTCATGCCTAGTTGTTCACCCTCAAATACACAGCGTCAAAATTCTAATTAACCCCTATCTGGTCCATTCTGGGAACATAGTAGAGCGTCATTTGTGGACAAAAAATCCACAGTCACTTTTTTCGTTCTGATGACGTCACAAGATACATAGTTAACTTGGTACTTGGTAACATCAAAATTAACTCGGAAACGTTAGTATCATTAACTTAGAAACAAAATTATTAACTTGGAAACGAATCATGATTTTCATATTTTCCTTATACAATAAGTGTGGTTTTTTGTCCACAAATGACGCTCCACGATATTCCCTAAAGATGGGTTTATTGTCCACAATTCACGGATAGGGGTAAACGATCAGCTGAATCTTTATTTCTGGATAGGAAATATTCTGAAATCTGGAGGTAAAAGCGATTACAACAAGTCAAGATGATTCAGTTAGGATTGAGAGATTGGTTGTGTTATCATTATGAGGGCGAACGTGAATCAGAATGATGATTACATTGAAGTTTTGTCAAACGATATATTGGATGTCATAATTTGTTTAACTCTCAATGCAAACATTATTAGTTAACACCTTTTGTTTCAGTTAGAATGACGCTTAAACTGATTGTCAAGGAGCAAGCGAACTGATTGCTGAACGGACATTTTCAGTTGCAAGTAGTGTCACTAAACTTGTTACATGTAACAAACTTGGTTTTAAATATGTCTGAAGGGCAACTCCGAAGACATTGCAAGTCCAAAATTTCGATAATCTTAATATTTCGACTACTCAAAATATCCATCAGCTTATGTATGAGTTAATAACGATGGCGATCGCTAGACAGGATAGAAATTGTAAATTCATGATATAATTTATCATATAATCATTTGCCCTAGGACAAGAAATTTTGACGCTAACGGGTGACTGCTGATTAGATGTTTTCAAATTAATATAAACGAATTAAATACAGCTTAATTAATTATGTTTTTAAATTAACCTTTTTACAGACTAACTTTAATTATAGATCCAGTCTCCGAGGTTCAGAATTCGACAAAACATCTGATCTGTTCCAAAGATTTTATATGTTCCTAAATAATATATGTTTTTAATGACTCCTTATCATGGTTATATAGACCGACAAACATAAGAAAGTATCGATAATTGAATTAGTAAAACTTGTCTGGTGTTTTTCGGATTGCAATTTTGTGGCTTGAATCTACCCACCGTGAAAATTCGTTTTCCATATTCGGCGAATACAAAATCGTGGCTTCACTCGAAAATTGGCATTGACCATATATTAAATTATTACCAAATTAACCGACCAAATCACGTTGATGTACAATTTTAGGATCCGAAACGGCTCATTTAGCCTTGATCTTTCGGTTTTGAATGTATCAAATTAAATTGTTATAAAAACATAATTTATAAGTTGAAGAAGAATGCTTGATCGATGCATTGAGTCAATGCCATTGACTATGCTAATTGGTCAAAATTGGTTATTCCGAAAACCCAAAAAACGAACTTTGAAATCTGATTTTGGAATTTCTTTAAATCCAGTTTTGGAAAGCCATAATTCAGTTTTTTAGCCGTGTGAGTCAACCGGGTTGACCATTAAATAAAACCGCATTTGATCAACAAACTGCAACCAAATGCATTAACAATGTAATGTTGACGAGATGGTTAGATAAAAGATATTTATTATAGACAATATGTACAGTGCAACCATCATCCTATAGGTGTCCGCCAACTTATTGGCTAATTTTGATGGTTGAACGGTTGAAACAAGTATATCAATCAGAATTCAACATGCGATAAATCATGAGCCATGACTTATTTATAATGACTCATGTTCCTAGCATTTAGGATATCTCAGTTTGCAAATACCAAATTGTGTTTGAACAATTTCATATTTTTCTTCATGTTAGATTGCAACATTTCAACCAGATCGGAAGACCAGCAAGCACCAGAAGTTCCACTCAGATTTATATTTCCAAGGCGGGCGTTCGACGAAAATTCATTTGGCTTGAACTCGTGATTCATTTGGGTATTCCTGAATTTGAAAAACCGTTAAAGCAAGCTTTGCATTTAGGTAATGCTTTCGATAAGACATCATATTAAATATGATTTGTTAAGATTTCTAGGCATTTAAAAGATTTAGGTCCTTTATACGTACGATAAATCTAATTCAATTAAATTGTTCAAATGTTTAAGAATCGTCGCAAGTTTAGTTTTATCTTTGATATTGTTGTCAGCAAACGAAACACGAAGAACAGAGCCTTGAGGTTGGTTCATGATGACAGTTCTTTTTCCTCGGCGTGGAAACTTAAGACTCAATAAACATCTGTACCACAACGTGGTGTTCAAAATCGATTCGAAACTTACTCCATTTTTTGCCTTCATCCAATCGATGAGACTATCAAGATGAGAATCGTCCCATGGATTATTTTTTCCTCCACATTTAATCAATTTCAATCTTCTGTCAGCTAACTGACATGCAACTTCTGCGTGATTAACTTGACCGCCATCACCTGGAGGATTGACCGGTTCAGGTTTTGGCTTTTCTGGTTCATCATCGTCTGTTGGTGATGTTGGTTCTGGTGCCGGGGGTTGTGGTTGACTGTCTGAATGTTTCCATGCAGAAAAATCAATGTCACCCAGCCGATCACAATTCACTTGATTGTTCTTTTTGCCGTTGAAATTAACGTTAGCATTTATAAAAGCCATTTCGTTAACTGAAAGAATATGTTACATATATTCTTAATTCAAAGGCCCTTACCTTTGCTCGTATTTTCCAAAGTTGCGCACATGACCTTAGCCAATGTGGTTGATTTCACTTGGGTCAATTGAGTGTTTGACAAAATTCCATGATTTTCAATCCAGAAACGATCTCCCTTGAATGAAATGTATTAAATTTCGGTCCCAAAAATAATTTGATTTTTTTTATATTAAATTTACCTTTTTGAGTGCAATAAACTGTTCAGAAATAATACACCCGGCTGTTGGTCCGACTTGTGCTCCATTCATATGCTGTTCCATTAAAAGCCCAACATAAAGATCAATATCATCAAAAGATTCATACATATCTGCAACATCGTCGAAACCAGACATCATTTTAGGTGATCCATTATATAATTTAGACAATTGGGGATGGTTCATACAAAAATCACGGACAGCTTTATATGTTCCAACACCATGTTCACGTCCACGCTGAATATTTATCATAGAAACGTTTTAACCAGAGGTCATAACGGACTAAGATCATTCTGGCAGAATGATTATGTGGATATTCTTTATCAATATAAATTGAAAACCTCTTACAGTATAATAAATAACCCATATCAAGAAACCAAATATAACCTCAAAATAAGGCCCCCTCTAGCGGAACTAGTGAAACTACTACTAGAGTCAAAAAATAAGCGAGCAGAAGGTGATATTTGATTTCTTAATATCGGTCATATTAAAAAATTATTTCATATAATTTAACGACAGCTGTCGTTATATGTTAAACTTACAGCGAGATTGATTGAGAGAAGATCAACTCCATGTTCAAAGTTATTAGGTTTAAATAAATTATTTTGTGTGGAATCGGCGTATTTGCCGCTCACGGTATTGGTACGCTGTGTCATTGCTCCTCGAAGACAACCCCCTGGTCCATTTTGAAAAACCTTAATATTTGAATCAGTTCAATGTACTTAAACGAAATTCATCCAGATATTTTCAGGCAGTACGAGTTAAATCTAAGAAGCATACCGCATTTGGATCGAAAAAGTTTTCTTTCATCTGTATATTTCCGGTTCCAGCGAGGTTCGAGTTTGCCATTTTCATAAGATCATCAATTTGAGCATGACCAAATCGATATGCTGATGTGACAAACTCCTGTCGAATTGAGGGATTATCTGCTGAGGGGGCAGTATGGATGCCATTATTTCTAACACCTCTTTCGGCAGACTCTGGTTTGGCAAATCTCGTGACACGTGGTCTTTTTCTTTGAGCTTTGACTACTTGGATTGCTGGTAATTTCGCGTGATTTTGAGGTCCCAAAAGAACTTTCAAATGTTCGTTGTAGTTGATTTGTTTGATCACGCTCATCACTGAAATAAAGGATTGTAATAATTTTTTATTTTCAAAATGGCACCCTGATAATATAATCGGGTTTTCAAAAAAGATTTAAACAAATTCTGAATAAATATTTGAATCTAATTTGAATTTAACATTCAGAATGGATCCGAACGAAAAGTCAGAATGGTAATATTTGACTTTCAAAGGGATTTTTCAAGAGCAAGGGCTCAGGTGGACGTCACGAGGGCTAAACTTAGGCCGCTAAAGACTTCGGATAGATAAGAAGAGGGTTGATATTTGACAGTATCTGAATGTGTATCTTACCAAAAAGTCTAGCCTCTTCAAAAACTCTAGAGTCTTTCCAATGCGAATTCATCTTTAATACGTTTGACTCAACCACTCCCTGGTTCAATTTTAAAAATCGATTTACGAATGAAACCGTGATATTCCCCGTCGGTTAAAAATTGTGGCTTTTCGGATTTTGGAATTAGAAATGGATGAATAGACTCTTGTATAATTTGAGTTTTTTCTTATTCAGAGAGGCCGTGGCGAATTTCAATTTTTCGATCTTGGTGATCATTATGAAATCCTTATCGAAAAATCACGTTCGTTCAAAAATGTTCAATTTACGATTTTAGAAATCAGCATTTTTCTTGTGAATTAACCTTTATGATTAGCTTCGGCAACGAAAAACCTCCGATTTGACTGTTAGTCTTTGCCCGTACGCGTACGGTACGAGTACTCAAAGGATAATCACTGCTTAACTTTTGATATAATTTATGTCTCACAAAGTTGTGTCAAACGTTCCTTTTTGAATTCGTCAGCAGCTAGATTATGTAGTCGAGCGAACATTGTATGAAATGAACTCAGGACAGGATTCTCTAGAACTCTTGTGTCCCCAGCAACAAATTCCGGATGTCCTTTATCATTGAAAGCATCTGCAGTTTGAAAGTTTTGTTTGATACCACGATCATTGAATTGATCAACATTTGGTAAAAAGTCGCCGAAACGATTTGAATTCATTTTAAGATGAATACCATCTTTTGCCATCAATAAGTCTTTGTGTTTTTTTGTGAATCCGTAAACAACACTTCCATCGATAAATGCAGACTGTTGATTAACTTGTTCGCGTTGGCCAACACCGGATGATCCTGGAATGAGTTTTGACGATGATCGGATTATGAACATGCATCGGAATTTAAGCTTCGGGTCGTTTTGGAGTCGAATATTTTTGCAACTTGGATGGGCGGAACAATCACATGGTACCTGACCTTTACCGACATCTGGTGTCTGGATGATATCGTGAGTGAGAAACTGTCCCCACATTGTGAAAAGTACTGAAGCCGTGTTACTGGTTGTCTGTTCTTTTTTTGATTTTCCCATTTGGAGAGAGATTTTTCGTTCGTCCGGAAGGGCCGTTCGTCTTTTTGAACAACGTGGCTCTTGTTTACCATCACAGTAGTCCGCCGCAACCAATCTTTCATATTCTTTCATACTTCGGCCCTTATCATTTGGATGATTACAGGAACCGTCATATGTTGGGAAAGACGAATCACAGTTACCCTGTTTGAGGAATGATGACGTTATATTTTCGGACCGCGAAATCATTTCTTCTAAACTGACCAATCGCGTTGCAAACTCTGGATCAAATACTTCTCGTAATAGACGTTCATTTTGATCAATTATTTCGTCCATTTCAGGGAGCAAGAAACCTTGTCTTACTCTTGAATGCGCAAACGCAATAGATTGTAATGGATCAAGTCCACGTTCAAGTCCATGGGTGGCACCTACCAGACCCATGGCAGTTTTAAATAACTTCATTTTTTTTCTTAAAAGCTTTGATTAATATCTAAGTATATGTGTGATAAAAAGCAGAGTTCATTAAGTTTATCTCACCTCTGTCTCTGTATTTCGAAGTGTTCTAGGCTGAGAACCGACAAACTGATTAAAAATCCTGCCGAGCTCGAGAAAGAAATATGCCACATCACCACTTGCGGCGCTAAATCCGTCTCTACTAATCAATTTACGAATATGATAAACCTCTTATTCAAGGTTGCGGTCTTGGTTTCAGGTCTTTTCCATGCCAATTATTAAAAAAAATGAAATGTGTCGGACAAATGTTTATTAACAGTACAGTTTCTGATGTTTGAATACGAAATGGTCAAATGACCTCAAATCATCCAAAGTCACGGTCATTGATCTATTTGGGTACAATGACCTTTTAGCACATTGAAATTGATCCAAATTGAGCTGGAAGTAATTCACCTGTCGTGGTGATGAAAATTTTGTCATTGGCATTGTTTGCTATCAAAACTAAATCAACATTTAAAAACAGTCATTCACCTTTCTATTAAACTAATATTCTTAATCAGGGGCATTCACCTCAAACTTATGCCAATTCGACTCATGTAAAGTCGTTCTACAGATATTATACCCATATCTAAAGTCTATATGACTCATATGATATGGGCCATATCACGTCTATATATGTCCCATATCATTTGGAAGTAACTTATATGTAATGAGTTATACCACTCATATTTTGTCGAAGTAATGATTTAATATAGACCATAGCTCATCTGCGTTTTATCATGTTCGCAGTATCATATTGTTAATATGAAAAAATGGCTTGAAGTACTTTTCCGCGCATGGGTCAGCATTTCTTACCCGGGTAATTTCCGAATTCGGCCATAAATTGACGACAGGCACCACAAGACGGGGTAAACGAATCTCCACTGGCAGATCTTAAATGTTAAATTGATAAAAGAAATGAAGCCAGGAAACCATGTTATTATACTCGCATAAATAATAGTAATTTTTTACATTGTTAAATAAAAAAGTGATTATTATAGATGAAATAATTTAATAGAAAATAAATACCAAATCATTATTGACTAAAATGTGTCTTTTTAACATAAACTTTTAATATTTTTTACTGACGTGGTAAGAGCGATGGCCTTGATATGTTTGTAACCCTGGCTTATTGCTGAGAATTGTTTTCAAATGATTTAATTTAGTATTGAAAATATGCTGACAATTCTGTTTTGAAAACACGCCTGAACAAATTGCAGATCGTTCGCCGCATATTGTAAGTCCATATGATGCATTTTCGACATTTGTGCCTTAAATTATTACGAGTGATGTTAACATACCCATACGCTATATGCTATAGCCTATATCCCGACGGTCGGCTAGTGAATAGAATCTTACCTGGTATTATAACGTCGTTTTCGAATAAGGCTGCACTACCAACTTGAAACTTTGAATATGGCGAATGGCTGAATTAGTTTTTTTGAGGAATTTTCCATCAACTTAGTTATTATTGCAAAATCTTAATTATATTTGAAGAATATTTGAGTCACCAATCGGTGTAAATTTCCACTTATATTAATTGCCGATGATTTCTCAGAATGAAATAGGGGCGGTGATTCAGGATCAGAAAATTAATTATTCGATGTGCTTACGGTAAGCAGCTTACCTTCTGTTTTGTGCCTCTCTTGATACTTTTAACATTTTTTCAACGATTTCAGCTTTGAGTTGGAATCCTTCAAAGTCGATGTCTTCTGATTTAAGTTGCATTTTAGATTTCATTTCCCTAAAATGAGACGTCGAAATTTCATATAAAAATATTGGTTGAATACGTAAGATATCTGCTTAGTAAAATAAGTCCTGTACTTTTTTCTCAAAGGTAACCAAGGAATGAAATAACTTTTATGATGCCGCTGAATCGAAAGTGGTTTGGCTTTTTTTATAGCTTCACTACTACCAGTATTACTAGAAGTAAAGCTGACCGAGCATCAGTTTTTGTAAGAAATGACTCAGTTCAGATGAGGTTCTTATCTTACGCAATTATCTTCTGCCTAGAAGTTCGATTGCAACGAATCGTTCGTGCATGAATTACCTCAAGTCCTTAGAGTTTTTTTAACTATACAGAGACCCTGGTTCAAACTTTAGTTAATAAATGGGTTTCTCCCAGATACGAAATAAAGCTTAATTAGCGGATACAAACAAACTGTACCACCTGTTTCTAGAAAAGACCTCTCTTGTAGTAATCTTCTAGTATATTGATTAAAACGATGGAGGCTCGTTTAAGTAGTGATGACCAGCTGGTAACATTTATGGTTTATTTTTCAAAAGGTCAAGAACAGTTTTGGACAGCTGATAAAAAAAGTTTGAATGATGCATTAAATTACCTTACTGAACAAAATTTTCAAAGTTTTGGAAAAAACCAAAATTGTCAATACCGGTCATTTCAACAAAACAAAAACAATGAATACTTACAGTTAGGATCTAACAAATTGATTTCTCTTAAGTTGAATCAAGAACTACTTTAGGTCAGTAATAAGGTCAAATGGGCGAGACTTCGCACTTTTTTACCAATGACCATTTTTATCGATCGGGATTAGGAACTATACTTACTTATGTAATTTTCTAGAATTCAAAAATAAAAATACTGAAATAAAAATCCTGAAATAAAAATCCTAGATATAAAACACAATAATTTTAAATTTGAGGAACTCCAATGCTTCAGTGAACAACGCATTCTGAACTGATTCGTTTCGTTGAATCAGACATCTGAAATTCATAGCGTAAAATTATTCTCATCAACAATACTAATCGTCCGAGTGTCTAAATATGAACATGGTTTTACGAAGTCCACGAATAAACGTGTGCATCATTGTGCCGGCTTCGACGGCCACTGGCGAACACCGCTCTGACTTTTCGTAAAAGCATACTTTATAAGTTATTATAAATATCGTAAATGGTAATCAAACACAGTTATTCGGGGTCATTCCTATAACAGGGCCCTGCAGGGTCGTTGACATTATACAGTCGTTCTCTGATGTCGCCCTATTAAAAAATCGTTTCACTATTTGCTAAGCAATTAATATTCGATTGTAATTGATATAAAATGTGGCTGCACTGAAATCAAATCATTCAAAAAATAGAATCAAAAAAATAAAACTTTAAAATGGCACTTTCTGGAACATGGAAAAGAACTTCAACTGAAGGAGGTGAAGGTTTCTTGAGACTTTTCACTCAAGACGAAGCCAAACTTGCCCGCGCTTCAAAGACCGACCTTGTCAGTGAAATCACTGACAACGGTAATACTATTGTCATCAAGCGCACATGGACCGAAGGAGGGTAAGTACATAAATTCCTCGCCCAAGATTCAAACCGATAAGAGCAAAACTCAACCGATTTTTAGTGAATCTCGAACCAACAGTAACACCATCAACGTTGGTGCCGAATCTGAATTGACTGGTCCACTTGGAACAGCATACAAGGCTGTTGTTAACCGATCCGGAGACAAGCTCACCACAACCGCCAATGGCGCTGATGTCGTTATCGAAATTGTTGGTGGACAATTGGTTGAAACCATGTCTGCCAAAGGACAAACTTTCAAACGTATTAGCTCCAAATAAATTATTTAAAGTTTAATATTATTTTATTATTATTATTTCTTTTTCAATTTCATTTGAGCAAATCAGCCAGCGATTTAAGATCCTTCTGCGCCATTTGATGTTGACTAGCTGTTAGACTTGTACCATCTTCAAATAATATATCACCGCTGTCTAAGTTAATTTCAACAATAGGATCATCTGGATATGCATTCATAACCCATTGATAGTGCCCCTTTTAAGTTTAATTATATAATATAATTTAGTTATTATATTTTTCATATATGAATCATATTAAATGATTGACATTTATAATAAAGCTTTTTCCTGCTCCATCATGAGATTATTGAGATAATCGATTCCGAAATTGTGTTCATAAAGTGTCAGATACGTACCATCCACGAGATAAATTCCATATTCACTATCAACAGCTTCAATGGTTTTAAGTGCTCGAGAAGTTATCATCGAGAACCCCGTTAGGAAGATTTCTCTTGATAAAAATAAACTTATACCAGTCCTAATACAATTATTGGTAGTGATTCTGCGCCAGTTTGAGATGATGTAGCGTATTGTTGCAGAATAAATGCTTCGTAACATGGATTTTGATATTCCAGCATGCCATTAGAGCAGAACCAAGAAGCGAGTGGTCCCCCATTAGTCAGGTCACATTTACCGATGTTGTAACCAGCAGCATGTGGTGCACCATTAATGCACGAATCACCAGCTTTAAATAGTCTTAATAATTTTAAAGTTTCTTGTCGAAATCAAAATAAAATCACGTCATAAATAATGACTCATTATAGAATATAACGCTTCA
Organism: Oikopleura longicauda; assembly: GCA_004367895.1. NCBI lineage: Eukaryota > Metazoa > Chordata > Appendicularia > Copelata > Oikopleuridae > Oikopleura > Oikopleura longicauda. The sequence continues at coordinate 16,787 of SCLD01098943.1, read as the reverse complement.
AGTTTTTGGACTTTTCCACAATGAAGCCCCATAACTCTCAACATCTTCAAAAGTACCCAAAAAATTTTCAGGGGAGACTACAAATGTATGGACTTTCCTTTGGGATTGATTGGATTGCACGGCTGGGTAAATTTAACATGTCCATTTTCACATATCCATTCATACATGGGTCCACCTGGGTTTGAACCCCAGCTTGGACATTTCCCAGCTCCCCATATTTCACCATGTAAATATGGTTTTCCATTTGGAGAATAGACTGCTTCACACATTTGATTATTCTGATTATAATTTATATTTTGACCGCTGGATGGCGTCGTCGTTAATTGAACTTGTAGATTCACCAACATTGGATGTGACTGATTTATCTCATTGGTGCAATTTTCTTCACAGCAATCGCGACAAACTGAATCACCAGATATTTGCCCAAATAAGGAGCATTCACCTTGATTGCCATTCAGATTTGAAACACATGCAGATCTTTGTTGACAACCCGTACAAAGTCTGTTTTGGTTGAAAACAAATTATAATTTTGGACACTTTGGCCTCATTAATGTTTTCAACGCAACCTATCAAGAATTCCATTCCGGGATCTTACTTCAAGAAAACAGACATCTTCACCGCCACAGCTCATTGCCTATCAAGCGATAAATACAAAATGTGGGAAAAGCTTTGCGATAGAAAACAAACTAGTAGTTTATCACTGTCCTGACCAATTTTCAAGCATTCATTCCAGCTATTTGCATCGCACATCCAACATGACTTACCCGGTTCACCTGGTGATCCATTTAAACAAATATTCACAGTTTCGATTGTGCCATTTTGGCAAATGTAATGATAACACTCATTTTTTGTCCAGATCTGACCATGATAATATTTGTAGCCGTTTTCTCCGTAACAAAAAGAAGCGGGTGGATTCGTTGGAGAAACTTTCGTTGGCGTATTACAATGATTGAAAACTGAAATACTCCCATTTGTACAAAGATGTGAATGGCAATTGTCTTTGTACCAGTACGCTCCATTATCATATCGTTTATTATTAAAAACGCAAGAACCTGGAGCAGGGATGAAAGTACACGAGTGTTCCCGTTCAACACTTCATACAACATGCGTGTTCGTGTTCGTTCATCCCTGACCTTGAGTATTAGTATAGGCTGTAGTTGGTCCGCTTGTTGGGCAATTATTAAACGTATTTATATTTCCCATATAGCAACTAAAGCCATAGCAATTTTCTTTATACCAAATGGCACCATGAGAATATGTTTGACCATTTTCATCAATACATCTAGGTGGTTCTTGTGTGGTAGGTGTCGGAGAATATGTGGGTGCTAATGTTGGTTCGACACAACTTATTATGGATATGTAACCATCAGTACAAGCGTATTTAGAACATGATCCATTATAAGAAATTTCCCATTGTTGGTGATTATAAAAGTACCAACCATTATGATAACATACGCCATCGTCGTTGAGGGTTTCATCATCACAGTTATTATAATCTTGTATGGTACCAGAAATACATAAATATTTGAGACAACTATTGAAATAGTAAAACTGACCATGAGGTATCTGATTACCAGTAGGACTCATACAAGATATCGCAGTAGATTCAGTGGTCATTGATGGTGACAGTGTAGAAGGCTCAGTTGATATACAAGTATTCATTGCAGAGATAACACCAGACTGACAAACGTATAAAATGCAGGAACTTCCCTGAAGAGCCCAAGTATCGTTATTATTGTGACTTGTTCCCAGATGATCCACGCAATTTCCTGATGAAGATGATGTTGTTACTGACGAAAACACTGTCGATGATGTGGTCGATAATGATGTTGTTACTTGAGGAATCTGGCAAAGATAGCCTGAATATCCATCAACGCAAATGCATCCAAATAACCCGTATGAGGATATTTCGCAAACTCCATTATTCAGACATGGACATGATGTTGTAGTAAAAGTTGTCGTTGATGTAGTAGTAGGTGAATTTGTCGGTTGTGTTCCTGGAGGATTCTGGCAAATTTCACCAGCATACCCATTAATACACTGACATGTTACAAAACTATTTCCATCAGTTTGACAGATACCATCGTTTAAACAAGGACAGGTATAAACTGAAGATGCCGTAGATGTTTGTGAGGTAGTAGTCGAGATCGTCGTTGTCGTATTATTCGTTGTGGTAGTAGTAGTCGTGGTAGTAGTCGTTGTCGCGGTGGTGGTTGTCGAATTAGATGTGGTAGTAGTCGTGGTTGTAGTCGTCGTTGTAGTCGTCGTTGTAGTCGTGGTTGTAGTCGTGGTTGTAGTCGTGGTTGTAGTCGTGGTTGTAGTGGTCGACGAAGTAGTCGACATAGTAGTCGTAGTCGTTGTGGTCGTTGTCGAAGTTGTCGTAGTAGTCATCGTGAGTGTAGTCGTGGTTGTAGTAGTCGTGGTTGTAGTCGTCGTTGTTGTAGTTGACGTAGTAATAGTCGATGTAGTAGTTGTTGTCGTGGTGGTGATTGTCGAAGTAGTCGTGGTAGTAGTTGTGGTTGTCGTCGTGGTTGTAGTAGTCGACATAGTTGTTGTAGTAGTGGTCGTGGTGGTGGTTGTCATAGTAGTCGTAGTAGTCGTAGTAGATGTAGTAGTCGTTGTTGACGATGTAGTAGAGATTTGGCAGTTAATACCTTGAAAACCTTCGGTACATTGACACGAGATAACCCCGTACTGTCCCATAACACAATCTCCACCATTTTCACACGGGCAAGGTGTTTCACAGAGGGTTCCTGTCCATTCGGGTGAACAAGTACAACTTTCTAGCGTTGTTCCATCATAATCGTCGTAATTACATTCGCCCCCATTTTCACATGGACATTCGTCATCGGTATCTTGGCAAATGATTCCACTAAATCCTTCGAGGCAATCACATTCGAGTAATCCCAAATAAACATTCCACTGAATACATGTTCCACCATTCATACATGGACATGGTATACTGCCATCATCATCATCATCGTCGTCATAATTTTCACAAAGATTTCGTTCGATAATTTCGTAAATTCCATCAACAATTGTACATGTACCCTCCAAACAAGCATCTTCTGAGAGTGCCATCGTTGCTCCCTCTGTATATGCATTACCGTCAACGTAGCAGTATGGTGCTAGAGTCGTGGTCGTAGTTGTCGATTTAGTTGTTTGTGGCTGGCCATATCTCTGTAAAACATCTCTCTGAAGTTGATTCCGCCTCTGTGAATATACAATGCTCACTAATAACGAAAGTATAAGTTTTTTCATGTTTTATAATAATTTTTATGGTCTTCTGAAAAAAAGTTTGAAATGGCTGAAAACCTATTTTCATGATGAAAGGGCGACCTCAAAATCACTCTTTTTAAAAGCGTGCAGTTTGAGACTTAGAGTGCGGCGGATTTTGGTTGTTTTTTCGAAAATGTATTCACAAGTTCAAGACAAACAATTAAGAAGATTAAGACTTAAGAATATTAAGAATGACGTTTTTGAGGTCGAGTGAGATTTTTCAAACCTTTTCTACTATTTTCTAATTGCATGCTTTGGTTAAAATTATTTGAATACGATATTGACTCTTCATCGGAGGCTTCGATTCGGAGCTTGAATCTCTTCATTGCTTAGTCCATGACACAAGCGGCGTTTACTTTGAGCTACAGCTGGTCGGTGATGTGATTATTAGTGGTAGTACAGACAGCCATCAAACAGATATTATTAATATTAAAGTGGTTCCAGACATGGTCCAATGCCCTTGAGGATAGTGCGGGGGTCCAATAATTTAAATCGATATGAACTAATCGAGACGAATGTACATCAGTATAAGTCGTCCCATTAATTGCTTCATATCTTCCATATGTTCTATCGAACATCTTAAATTTCAAGCTCTTCATATTTTGTGTTTACTTTAAACATATAATATGTCAGGTAACTTCACTGACTGAATTCAGAAAGAAGTGCCAAATTGGCACTGCCAATACAGTATTGGCAATACCTTCGGTCGATTTTGGTGCAATTTTGTCACAGTTTTTCCGGAAGTCTTTGTTCTTAAGAAATTCTTTAATAAATAAAAACGAAAGAATTCCTTGCTACATGCTTTAGTGACAAATAATTTATGCCGATGCAGGACACACTGTATGTCATTGGATCATACTGTGCTGACCCAAATTGTGTCTCTTATACTTGGTTAAACATGTTGTGCAGTACCTATGGGCTAAAGTGTACTGTATAGTCTATACTGTATAGACTATATTTGAGAGTTCATCAGTCATTGTCGATTTTAAGAGAGTATATTATACCACTCACGAGGAATGGTCAATATTTCAAATATCTATAATTAACAAAGAAAGAATCGATTTGGGCACAAATCTCAAAAACCAAACTTAGAGTTGAACCAGTAAAAAGCTTTTTAGTTCAAGTTCATCTCGGCTTGTGGTCCATACTTTCTCTTTGTTTCAATTCGACTTTTACGCAAATGACTATTTTAAACATAAACGGTTATTAAGGTTTTGTAGGGGTCTTGAATTCATCGACCCTGCAGGGCCCTGGTACGTTCACTTTCATCCCTAGCTTTCAAAAGGAACTTGTCCTAGTTCACTGAAGTCCAAAACATATATGATATACATGGTATCAGGAGTCGCTTTCTTATGTTATCGTAAGCAAATAAATTTCAGAGTCTAAGATTTGACGAAACCTATTGATTTTAATGAGTTTGAAAACTCCAGCGTAAGTGTTTGAATGGGTAAATTTCCCACGTGATAAAGGCATTTCTACCATGGTGTATTTCCTATCCATGACTACTAGTAATATATGGCCTCCTAGAGCTCGTGTGCTATTTTTGGACCACCCCCGTTGTTAAGCTGGTTTCGTTCATGTGAAGCATCCGATCAGTTCTGGTTTGGAGTCATAGAGAACTTTTTGACAAATTTTAAAATCCTTTAAAGAATCATTTCAATCATTTTTGAATTGCATATCGGAGAAACATACGTTTAATCCGACATATAACAGTCTCTTCTAACCCTCCGTGGAGTAAAACCTCCCCCTTCGTTGATATATTGGCATCTTTTTGCCTCCTTCTTTTTCTAAAAAGAGGGATGAAAAGAGAGAGAGGGGGTCTCCTCTTGGTTTTCACCTCTGTGCAGTAAGACGAACAAAAAAGAGACCCACCACGAGATCCGAACCGAGAAAAGACGAATAGAGAAACTATGAATGTTCTAGCAACGTGGAAAGATTGCAGGAATAGTTTAAAACGATTCGATTTTATATTGGCGAGAACCACTCATAGGATTCTTAACCATGATATCTTATTATAGTCTATGGACCATAGCCTTCCTGCTAGACTTTCTAGCTTTTAGATTAGTCATCGCGGCCTAACATTAACCAGTTCGATCGAAAAGATTTGCAGCATAATCGTGTTCCGGTAGTCTCAATACTAGTCTGTCAGATCACACAACTTATTCTGGACCAAAAATCCAAAATTCGGAAAATTGAGCTAGCCTCTTTTCTGGTCGAAAAAATCGAAAAATCGAAGAAAATTCGAAAAATCGCATTCAAGGAATTTAGTGAGCGTCATTTCTCGACAATAAATCCCTGAGGACCTCAGGCTGAGGTTCCCGTGCATATCTAGATTTTGGTCCAAAAATGACGCTAGCTCAATTTCCAGGAATTCCTGGGAATTTGGTTTATTTTGTAATAGCACTCGATGATGACGTCACGTCATTTTGGTCATGATTTTTGTCATGCACGACTTCATCAGAATAAAAAAAGACAAGAAATGACGATTCCTGGCGTTCCCAAAATCTGAGGCTGCGAATTATTGACAGTCGATAAATACGAAAATTTTCCGAGTTTCGCATTTTTGACAAAAATGCGAGTGGTTAGTTTATTGAACGTCCACAGGTTAAATCGTCATACCGTTTTAAATGATAAATGAAGTAACGGAACAGATGTTAAATATGAAATCGTGCAACGAGATGACAATGAAAATGATTTGTATGAAATAAGGCTTGTTTTATAATGCTTAGCAATGATCAGCAATTTATTTCGGTTTGAATTGACCAGATCAATTTCATACTCGATTTTGTTTTCACAATACGCGGGTTTCTCTATAATTTCCGGTTACACCGATCGGTTAAAGTATCTTTAGAAAACAAAAAAAAGTGATTCAATTAAAGTTATCTCTACAAAATCAGATGGAATGAGGGTCAAGGTGAAGTTCAACAATTTTACTGTCCGAAAGGGATTGGAGTTCATACAATAACGAAGCAGAGGCAAAAAAAAGTAGCGAGCAACTATGCTAGAAAATTTAAAATTCAAATCAGATTTTGAACTCAAAAAAAGCTTAAACCAAATATTTTCGAAAATTACCAGCTAATCGAGGCAACCAAAAATCGTCAAGATAATTCCTCTCCCTCGATTTCATCTTCAACGTCGACATTATCCGCATCGACAACATCGACAAACTCAACATGTTCAAATTCAAAAAATCCTACAATTATTTCTGGAGGAGATCCGTCCCCAATGTCTCCTACAGAATCCGCAGGGCCCTCCAGATCGTCTATTACGATTTCATCAAATACACCGAGTCTCCAATCGTCCATTTCTGCCCTCAATACATTGAATACCTTGAATAGTCTCCAGGCAGTATTAAAAAGTGGACATGTCGGACAGTCTCTCAGTGGCGCAAATATAGCAAGCTCATTGGTTAACATAAAAGAGAGTGAAGTCGTGGGAGATTCTCTAGGGACCAGGTTTTATCTCAAAATATGTAGCATTTACTGAGCCCCTCCATTTAACCAACATTCGGTCCATTTTAACTTTCAAGGTCAGTTTTGCCAGTTAAAACAACCAACCGTTAATTTATAGCTCAATGCCATGTAATTATATAACTGATATACTTTCCCTTCTATATCTTGAATAGCAATTAATATAAATTATATTAAATATTATATTGTGACAAGAATCAGTATCCGATAAAAAGAAAAAATCGAAAATTTACCGGACATACGTCAGTTGTAATTCCATGGACACCATTCAAAATTATCGCTCCATTTTGAGACCAATTAAAACCTATTGACAGAGGAACTTATAATAAGAAAACCATCTTCCGCTCATCATGTTCACTCATCTACCGAAGATAAAATTGAAGATATGGATGAAACAAACGAAATAATCGATGATGAAGATAGAGTTTGTGAATGGGCTGGGTGCAATCAACATTATGTTGGGCTCGAAGCTCTTGTTCAACATGTTAACTCGGTTCACGTTCAGGTAAAAATTAAATCGAATCCGATCAAACTTATAATTTAATGGTAAATTTTTTGAATTCCGATATGATAACGTAATTTAGCCAACTCAAGTTGGTGGTGGGTTTATCTGTCTGTGGCGAGACTGTCCCAGAAAAGAACGAGAATTTAACGCTCGGTACAAAATGCTTATTCACATGCGGATACATACACGGTAAATACTCAACACCTGTGAAATTTTCAACCAAAGTGATTAACTTATAAACCCTGAATTAAAGCTACATAAATTATATTTAAGAGAAAAACCTCATGCCTGCAAAGAGTGCGGTAAACGATTTTCACGTCATGAAAATTTGAAAATTCACGTTCGGACACACACTGGCGAAAAACCATTTCAATGCTCATTTTGTGAGAAAAAATTTAATAATTCCTCTGATCGATTCAAGCATCAAAGGTAAACATGGAGTAATTATTATGAATATTCATAGTAATTTGTGAATTTGCGAGCTGAAATCTATTTTCAGGACCCATATAAATAATCGTCCTTATCGATGCAAAATAAACGGATGTGACAAAGGTTACACTGACCCAAGCTCGCTTCGAAAACATGTTCGAAGGTAAGAATTGTTCTTGGTCTGGAATTGACCATAATTCGGTTGACTAAAAATCGCTTACCTTATCAGGTACTCATTTGTTTTGATGAACACAATTTAATATGGTCCATATTAGTAATGTGGTCGAATATTCTAAATGATATTAAGTGTTCATGGTTTCAATGATCCGAATGCATACAAGGAATTTTGTGAAGCACAGGATCACGGTGAGTCCATTAATCCAAAAAAGTGATATTTTTATCTCTTAAGAAAACTTGTGATTTGGGCTCATCCATATTTTTAAGCGATGGACAATTTTGAAATAACGTCAATCACATCCGGCGTTCAAGTCTGAATTTCTTCAATTAATATTTTCACCGAGATTTTTTTTCTCCAGATATTCTTTTGGTGATAATTATCTGTTTATTTCTTCAATGGGATTCTTTCAAAGCCCATTTTCTTCATAAGCCCTTCCTTAAAGTACCTATTTTTCAGTTTAAACAAACGTTATTTGCAAAAGTTCATTTCCGAATTTCTTCACAATCAAACACATAATTGATTCCTTAGTTCTAGATACATCCTTATGACGTAGCTGTTACGTTATGACTGTTAAGTTTGAATTCAAAGATGCATTGACCTTCATTTATCATTATTTATGTTTTGTTCAACATGTTAAAACGATTTTTAATAAATTAAATACATTCACAAAGAAGAAGTGTCACGTTTCGTATTTAAAGGAGCAGTCAGGGCATATAAGATTATTTGTATCTTGGACAATTTCGGACTTTTGGAATAACGAATCATGTTCTAAAATGTGAGTTTTGGTAATTTAGAGGCTGTGAGAAAACTGACCTGAGTTAATATCATAAGTCGAATTTGATGCAGAAGGCGGTAAACTATTTTTTGAATAGTAGAAAAAATGAAATCTTTCAGCTCGTGACAACTGTTCTGTCAAGGAATCGTACTTTGAAAATATCATTTAGTGATGAAATCAATTTCTCTCGCAAAAACTAACCGGTGGTTCCGCCAGAGTTGTACGACATTTGAAACAGTTAAACAATTTTAAATCTGTTTTGAATTCGTCGGATACATCGTACGTGACAATTTCTGGTGGTGATTCAACTGATTCGTTTACTGCGCCACTTTTTTCATCGGCAGTCTTGCTTTTAGATGCTGTCATGGAAGAACCCAAGTTAGTCTCAGTCATTTTTGCCATTCCTACTGAACTAGGTTCATTTATTGAAGGTATGAAGGTATCATATTCATTAAATTGTATTTCTTCAATTATTTCTTGTTCCACTTCAGCTTTGATATCAACATTACACGGCGCTGAAATAGGAGCCTGGGATGTAGTTTGCCTTGCTGGTGTAATAACTGATTTTGACCCGATAGTTGTTTCAATTTTAGATTGCAGAAAGTCATAGGCCTCAATCACCATACTGAGTTTTGAGGTGTACCCAATCGAGTTTTGTTTGCAGAATAGTTCCACAGCGTCATCCGTTTGCAATAATTGCACTATCAAATACTTTGAATCGTAGCTTTCTTGACTTTTACTGATTCTATTTCTGAGATGGTAATTCGAAGTTATAAATGTACCACGAATCATTTTCGTTTTCTTTTCGTCGTGATAATATACAATATCGCCAAACTAAAAAAATAAATGTTAAATGTGTTAAATAATTTTTAAATGATCAAATTCGTACCTGAAAATCTTTTGACGGAGTAACTCTACTTTGATTATTATAGAGTTCATCACCAAAAATTATCTTTTTTCGGATTTCCCCGGTTAACTGCCTAAGATTGTTACATATACAATCACTATTGTAAAATCTTTCCTTTCGAATGATAGACCCAAATTCGAATTCGGATTTTATTCGCTCTTCCACGCAAGCCCATTTAGAAAACTTGTCAACGTTCAAGTTCGATGTAACTTTTTGCTCTTCTGCAACTAGTTGTGAAATAATTTGTGGCTGTCCCAACGATAAAGTGAAAGACGGGACCATATTTGGTTTTATCGGTCGAATTTGAGAATAATTTGAAACTGGTCCATTGGGTAGAATGTGATGATTTCGTCCGGAGTTAGTGAGTCCAATCTGTCGTTGCTTCATTTTCTGTTTTTTGTTGTGGTCGGTTTTAATTTTCTTTATCGGGGGTATCTTATTGTCAGTCAGATTAACCTCCTTTTGCTGCCAATCAGTCATTTCAGAAGGTTTTTCTTCAATTCCAAGAGTTCTATCGCGAAGAAGTTCAAAGCTTTTCGATTGAGCATCGAGTTTCAGCAGCCATCGATCACTTCGACCGTATTTCATTTAACACTCACGAATCGTGAGTCACGAAACGAGGGAGTTCAATACCCCCACCTCCACGAAACGAGATTGTGCTATAGTCTAATGACTATTAAGTTAATTAATATCAGGGTTAGCTGAATGGCGCCCTCTATATTGTATATTCGGAGAAATGTCCTCCTCTTTCTCTTTTATGTGAGTAAGTCCTGATATTAATTCTCTTTATAGCCATTAAAGGCTTTAATGATTAAAGCCTATAGAAGTTCTATAGTATAGAACCACCTCGATCAGGTGGTTGATCAGGACTCCTGGTCCAGGAGGGCCGTTCATATATTTTAACTAAATTGTAATAAAAGGAAACAATCCTTACGAATCTTTTCATATAAGCATTAGAAAATCGCCAGTTTTGAATTTCTTCAATATTTGTGTATTTATCTTCTGAAGCAACCTTGAAGGCAATTTGTCTCAGATTCTCCATTCCAAACTCTAGAATAGCACTTGGAGGATGATCTTTACTGAATCCCAATTCTAGGATTCGTTTTTCGAGTTCATCTTCAAAATCCATTTGATGAATTGATCGTCGTTTATGAGCAAGGCAAAGATCTCGTCTTCTCACACCTCCTTCTTGATGGGCTAAAATTGCCTCTTTTTGCTTTTCGAATTTTTGAAATCATATTTAAAATTAAATGCAAAGTCATATTAAAGTGTTCCACTCTAATGTTTACACCCCCCCTGTATACATGTAATAATTCAAAACCAGCCTTATCAATTGTATACATTGTTCTTCTGCTTAAAGGCATGAATTTGTCTAGGCGACCATCTGGCATTTCAGAAGCTATTCGGGGATATTCCTGGCACCATAAATTCTAGATATTGCATTTCACGTAACTGTCATGAAATTTAAATCACCTGGGCTTCTTTAACAGTCGCGGTATTGTAACCTTTCTCAGTGAATAAATTTGCTAGCAATTTCTTGAACCATATTGGAAAAGATCTTTTAACTTGATAAATAACAATTTATCTATTTAGTTATATTGTAGCTCAGTGCAGGATCCACTGAACTGCGAACAACGAACAGTGCAAAGTTCTGCGAACGGTCCACAGTTTTGAATTCGTTAAACACGGCAAACATTGTGACACTTTTTCGATGGATCATGGCTCAGTGCATACACAACGATTGTTTTAAGGACTCTTGCACGAGGTCTGTCCGACAAAAGAACACAGGCTTGTTCATTCCTGGGGTGACTTATCACAATTTTAATTTATCGCACTCTGTGCCTGCGTTTGGATTCAGTTTTATTTTCAATCAAAGAAACTTCTTGAACTTGATTTGCCATTTCTCTTTCGAATTCAATTTCGGACTGAAAACCTTTGCTCGATTGGCCCGGGCTAATTTGTCATCTTCCTCATTTGAAAACTAAGCTCTCTTATTGGAGGAGAATTTATGTGATGGGCTTAATTTGAATTTTTGGACCAATGAGCAAGTGGGCTTAGAATGCAGAGACGCCTAAGTCCACACAAGCGAAAACACAAATAATGGGAGTAGCTTGGATCTGTGACTTCTATTATTATCGAGCAGCAATGAACGAACATGGAAATGTAAGAAGCAACTCTCCCTTAGTAAGTCAACTCACTATCTTAATTTTTATTTGATATATCTTGATAATAAAGAACTCGATCGTAACAAATTTTATTTATTTAAAAGTTTTTTAAATTACTTTGTATTAATATCAAAGTTTGACGCGAGCTTGTAATCTCCAGCATTGTACGGAATTTCGATTTGTTCTCCAGTGACATCGGTCCAAGTCTAAAGGATTAGAGTTTATAGTTTATGATAATAAAATAAGCATCATTGAAATAAGACTTATGTCCATTTTTGCTAAATGTCAAACGAACCTCAGTACCGCTTTCTACAGAATAAAAATCAGCATCAAAAGTCAAATCGAAGTTCCATTCTGAAAAATGTGTTATTCAGGAGAATTAGTGGGATTGATGAGACTTATTGATAATTCTGGCGAATTTTCGCATGAGCTACCTTTATCATTCCAGAACATATTTTCCGAAGGCCAAGATATTTTTCCCTTGAGGTTTCTTTTCTCCAAATCCCATTTAATGTCCTCAAAATATTTCTTATTGAACGATGTTCCATCTTCGTAGACGTAATCGTCATCATTTTCGAAATTCAGGAAAATTTCTTCTGGACTAAACTATAGGTTGATGGCATGTTCTAAAAAATACTGATTAAAACCTGATCAAATGTAAAGAGTATTTTCCAATAGGACAATCTTCATGAGTATAAATATATCCCCACGGTTTCGTCTGATTCGTGTTTGTTAGGTGGCCATGGCTTAGATCGACAAAGGTTTGTCTCACTTAATACTTTTGGTTGCAAAATTTTTAATCAGGTAAGTTTACTCCATCTCACCTGGCCCGGCAGTGACCATCCAGTTCGCTAAATATAAAATTAACAATTTCATGTTTGAAAATATTGAAATAAAGATTTTTTAAACCTTTTTACTTTTGTTTATCATGGAACATCTTATAAATGATGAATGGAACGCCTCGAGATATCGTCACGTGAGGGATTCTGCGTCTACTGGCATAAGATCAATTAGTTTCATCAAACTTTTCAATTGCGTTTTATCTGAACTTAACCTTTTATTTCAAGTTCGAGTTGAAAGTGAATTTATTTCGAAATTTATTTCTCGGACATATAAATTACATAGTATGTTAAGAATTGTAAATATAAGAATGCAGCATGCTGTAAACAGCTTACAATGAACTTCACATTTTATGGACCATACAATATGGTCAGTACAGTATGATCTATACTACATAATGTCACCAAATTCTTCGGCCGGAGTTTAAAAAACTTTTGTGACGTTAGGAAACTAATGTTCACAGAATATACTAACTAAAAGTCACTAAACGAAGAATTTGGTGACATTATGAGAACTATAGTCACAAAATTTTGGGCAGATTAGTTTCCTAATGTAACAAAATATTGCGGATATTGCTATAAATACTTCCACCCGCTGCTCAGTGAGTTGTTCAGTCTGGCGCCGTGTGATGGTAGACCGAAAAGTGATCTTTATTTTTTGTATATATTTTGTGGTCATATTATTAACAGTTTCTGCTGTAAAGGACTTCAACCAGAAAGGTGAAGCTTTTGCCTTTTCCCGATGAAGGCGGGCTTTTTTGCGAGGTGAAAGTATTTCTAGCAATAACCGTTATAATTTATGCGTTCTAAATACGGCAACTTCGCCAAATATTCATGTCTGTAAAATAAAATCGATCAACGAGAAAGTCACCAGTATAATCAGTTTGAGTGATATAAAATGATTCTGTAGCTGAACCAATGTCGATTTCGGTCTCGACAATCTGCCAGTCGTTGAGACTCTCTTGGGATACTGTTGTACTATAGACTTGTTTGAATTCATCGCTTTCTTTAACTGTTACCTAAACATTCACATAAAATCACAAACTTGGAGTTAAATTTGATATAAATTATACCGTATAAAATACTTTACTTTGATTCGATATTCTCGTCCTGATTTTGCATCAAGCATCTTCACAGCGATCTTGAGTTTGTAAACTGAGCCCCGTTGGTTGTCTTGAATTAGATATCGAATGCTGCTGTACAATTCAGTTCGATCAGTAATAAGAGCAGCTTTGTTCCCAGTAAATCCACCGTTTACTGAATAACTGTTGCAAGCAACAAGTTGGATATTGGAATCAAGATAAGAATCATCTTCGAATTCATATGGCTGCAAAGTCAAACATTCGTCTTTTGAGGGATTCTTTAAAACAATATTACTATTCCAAACAATGTTGTCATTTTCATCATATCCAGCAACTAAAATATTTTCAAAGATAATACGGTATCCTTATTAAAAGTGACTTTGGATCTTTGTCCGGCTAAACTGGCTAAACTGCTTCACATGAAGCTATAAGATAAGTTTTACCTGAATATATTCCCTTAAAAAGTTTGATAGCATTAGGTATTTGGTTGAACAATACTTGCGTGGAGTTCCACTCATCTTTGATCATATCCAGATAAGCTTTTCCAGCTTTATTTGGATTTAAAGGCCAGTTAGATTCAACAACAGGGTCACCTATAGTTAAATCGGCTTCGAAAAGAGCTCTGTTAAATGGTGTTGGTTGCCATGGCCGTTTAACTTCTCGTAACCATGTCCAAAGAATCAATGCTTCAGTGTTTGGATGAGCAAAGACTGAACGCACAAAATCCTATCCAAGATTTCAATTTTAATTTACTATCATTTTGTTTCTCATAAAAAGTGAAAACTGAACTTGACGTCTTCGGTACGAAAGTCAATATCTTCATTCTCGACGTCAAATTCCGTGACCCAAAGTCGATTCTTCAAATTCGGTCCAGCCATAATATTAAGTCTTTCGTTTATAATATTACCGTTTATGCCCCGCTTCATATGACTCTAAACTGGGATCAAAATAGCTGTAACCGTGCGTTTGCATAAAACAATATTTTGGACCTGCCTGGAGACCGAAGAAATCGATTTCGACATCATCCAAATACGTGATATAACATTTTGCGAAATTGGAAGATAAAATCTCATAATCATTGAATGCAAGATCGGCATTTGGATTAATGTTTCTAATCCTTCGAATAATTTTGTTCCAAAAAGATTTTCCAAAGTTTCGCCTGAAGAAGTTGCCGTGTAGAACCTCGTTGAAGACATCCCAGTTTGAAATCTTAAGTATGTTTATAATGATTGAACTTTAACTTTCAGGGTTAGAAAAAACTCAAACCTTGCCATCGTAACGTTTGATCAAATCATCAAGCCAATCCAGTGCAATTACTTCCATTTCATCAATAGGAACTTTTCCTTCCATGTCTCTGAACCAGTCTGGAACATGACTTTGAACTGCCCAATAGGCCACATGCCCCCGAAATTCTGTATTGTGATGTTGAAAACGTTCAACTATGTCATCGCCGGATTTCCAATTTCGCTGGCCCTGATTAGCTTCAACTTCGATATGTTTGAGACTTGAGTTTGAATCGATTTTCATCAAACATCTCAAACTGTCCTATTTCCCATTTGTGCTCGTTCCTGGCAACTCCCATGTTAAAGATATCAAAAAAGCCATCGATATTGGTTACCTCTTAGAATGCTTCAAGTTGATGATCAATTTCGAGAGAGAATCAACCAAGGTAATTTTGGAGTCAAAACAAAAATCCGAAATTAAATACCAGTATATGATTCTTAAAGTTTAAGACATCAACCCGACGGTTTCATTTTTGAACCTCCAAGGTAAACTCAACTTTTCATCGCATGAACGTAAACGTTTCTTGAAGGGAAACAATTGTGCGTCTACGCGTACCAGACTTATACCCCGTTGCAATACATTTATTCTTCACAGAATTTTATGCTTTATCAGAATCCGAAGTCAGAATTGCATCGACGGACAATTATTTCTAAAGAAATGGGTGTTTCTATATAACGTTCACCCTCTGTGGTCTGGCACGTGGGAGTTAAACTCACAGTTTAAGTGCATTCAATCATTAAAACAAGTCCTTGTGGCATATATTTGTCAAACATACCGCCCCAAACAAAATCAGACTCGAGCATATTAATTTCGAGTCTATCAACTCCTTGTAGATCTTCCGCAGATAATATTAAATCCATTGTTCTGAGATCATCTATTCTAAGATCTGCAGCATGAATCCATTCCCGATTTCTCGAAAAATAATCCAATTTGATATCATCAACGAAAAAACTTGAAAGAATTTTCGAAATAGTTTTTCTCGGTGATTATTTCTTGGAACTTCCGAAAACCAGCCTTATTTCTTTTTCTGCACCAGCAATGAAAAATTGTGCTCTTCTCACATTTTCTAGGTTGGAAGGCAAAATACAGTTTCCATCGAATTTCATCCAAATATCATCCGGGACTGAAATGATGTAATGATTAGAAATTAATAAATAGCCAACAAAAAGTTTTCACCTGCGCATGTTGAAATGCACCCCACATATTCAGTTGGTCCACTTTCAAATTCTAGCTTGATCTATTTAAAGATTTCATAGTGTTTTGCATATGAGAATAAATGAACGACATGTGCCTTAACAGTATCGATACCGTTAGGCTTTCCACAACCCAAGACCTCTAAAATCCGCATTTGAGGTACTTATGGACTTTGAATGTCAAAAAACCCCTCCAGGACCCCCACTGAAATTTTCCGGGCCAACTTTTGGTTATTTCCGATTAGACCGGAAATGACCGGAAGTAGGTTTAAATCGGCAGATTATGCTCCGATAGCCTCAAATTTCCACCAAAATAATTCCTGATCAAGTCTAGACCAAAACTTTTGCCGGATGTGAACCGTAAATGAACCGGAAACGGTTTTCAATCGGTCGTATATGTCTTGGAGAGTCTGATATTGCCACATTAATACTTCTCCGTCAAGTCTGGTCCCCGATTCTGACGGGAATAGAACCGGAAACGGACCGGAAATAGCTTTTTTTAAGCATATTTTGAGGATTTCAGTTTATTTTTGGAGATTTGATCAGGCACGAAATCGGGCACAAACATAAAAAATTGATTTTAAAAAAATAGATCCGATGATGAACAACGAACATGTGATTTGACCAATCCTAGCCTCTCATTATAATCCTCTGGTTCGTCATCAACGAAATCTTCAATAT
>SCLD01098942.1:0-10813 GCA_004367895.1 Oikopleura longicauda | reverse complement strand
TTTTTGTTGGCTACGAAAGTGAGGTATAGTCGAGGACGATATTTGAACGATCGGAATTGTCAATTGAGCTCGATCTATTAACTTGGTTAGCTGCTTGCAAACACCACACCAGTCCGTAGTCAATACAGCAATTTTCATGCCATTTAATGCCAAGAAGCAGTCCCATTCTTCAGATGATTCAAGTTTTCTCATTTTTTTCACTGATAAATTATTAGATCATCTAAATACCAACCATAGATATGGGCAAGAAAACTTAACTTGGTTTATAATTGTAGCAATTATGGTGTCGGTTCTGTCCTCGGGGCCTGGTGTTACTAGAAATCAGAAATGCCACAATATTGACTGATTTGTCAAAATTAATTCCGAATGTGCTCCGGAATGGAAATAACAAATATGCTGTTTGCATTAGATTGTTGACTCCGCGCATCTGTTTAGAAGTTTAGCAAAAAATGCCAAGGCTGTCCATAAGCATTGGACATTGGTATTTTTAGATACTTTTGCTGAGCCCTTTGGTACTAGTACCAGAAGTTCACGTTTTCTGGCATCACACTTACAGTGATAGTTATAAAATGGATAAAAAAATTAGTAACTAAAAGATTTGTTTGCTTTTATTTTGTTGATGATAGCCGGAAGTACATTTCCCACTTAGTCAACTTAAAGTATAAAGTACTCAGACGTAAAGTCTTCTACTAACATATTCGTAAACAGTCACAGTGAAGTTGACCAGCAAAACACGATTGATAAGAAAGATAAGACGATGGCATGTTGTTGTTGGAACCCACCTTGGTTGAAGCTTCAGATAACTTCGATCAGCCTGTTGTTTTTCTCAATAATTGGTGAGTGACGATGACTGATTATGTTTGATAATTTTTTTATAACAAGCGATGGCACTTGGAATCACTAATGTATGCCTTCAATATACCGACAAGTTTTTCACCTATCAAACTACTGGGTACTTTGGCGAAGGTATTTGGTCATCATTCTTTGCACTGGTTGCGGCAGTTATCGGAATAATTGGATCGATGGAGAAAATACCAGAGACGTTTACTGTTCTATATCGGGTGCAAGCAGCTATGGTAAGACGTTACTGGCAGCTTTGCTAAACCCTTTAGTCTGGATTAGCCATTTTTGCGACAATGTTGGCATTGGGTTGGGATATTGCCGTTTTAATTCACAATCCGCTTCCCGAGTGGAATGGACAACTTTCATATGGTTCATGGCAGTTCCTCAAAACCTACAAGCCAACAATTCTGAACGTTTGGATTGCTGAATTAGTGGCAATATTCAGTAAGTCTAAGTAGCATGATTAATGAGTTTAACCTGGGGGCATTGCAGTTGTATTTACCAATGCGATTATTGCATCGACACGACTTGGCTGTTGCTGCGTTGTGGGTTGCCCGAGCAACTCAATTAATCCTTTGATAGTTGGCGAAACCATTCAAGACCCAGTTGTGATTGATAGTGAAACCGTAGAGTTGGAAGATGAAGAATCTGATGATGAAAGTGAAGAAACAGAAGATGAATCAATCGAAACAACGAGTCTACAATCAATCGAAGAAATTACCGGGGACTTTGGGAAGCCAATTGGAAAACATATTGGTGTTATTGGTGATGAAACAGTTTAACAAGGTACATATACAAGGTACAAATAATACTGCATAATGATAATCAGATATAAGTAGGTTATATAATGAAGCAATTTATTTATAATACGGCTTTGTTTAGGATAGATATAAGGATGAACTTTTTTGAAACAATATATAGTTATGAAAACTTATTCACATCAACTAACGCTACACATGCGTGACTTTGTCTTCTTCTTGGCGAATGTCACGCTATGCCGCGAGCTGCTCCTACTGCTTTTGAGCGAACTTTTTTGCGGGCTACTTGGCTCTACGTGTTCAACTATAACTTCAGATGACGCCGGATCCGTTGGACTCATAGTCGTCGCAGTTTTGCCATGATTTTCAGTTTTTTCTGAACGATAAAATAAACCCACTTTCAAGCAAGTTCTTACCCACTTGCTTCTTTTCCGCATCAATCATCTTCACTGGCTCGGGTTTAGGTGTTGGCAGTTTTTTAACCGCCGGTTGCGGTGATTCAACTGCAGATTGTCGGGTAAGCTCAGCCTTTGGCTTTTCTTCAAACAGTACGTTCTCCAGTGCAGATCTCTAACAATAGTCAGTTGCATGTTATTAGATTGCCAATAATCACCTCAATATGGTTTTCATTTTTCTGTTGTGCCATCATTACCATCGTCTTTATTTGATCGATGATGGATTGTAATTTTTCCAATTTGTCCGACTCCGAGACTTGCTGCTTCGTCACCATTTCTGGCTGGCTCAGTACCCGATCTTTATGGGTCCCGTACACTTCGAAAACAAGTGGTCGTTGTAACCGACGAACAAATTCAGGTGTAATTGGACTCGGAAGCTTGACTTCAAATCGCGAGTTGAATTTCGGATTGATGCCAGATAGTAGTTCTGTTGAGTGAGTTGAGTACGAGTCTTCGTCAATTTCAAATGTAAAATTGACACGTGAATCCTTGATGCGGCCTGGCAATCCTTTGAGACATTTGATGACCACTTTACAGCCCAGATCCTCGCGACCGATCAGCTGTGATGGATCATCCAGCATTTCGTCATCGATAATCACGCCGTTATTGGTGGGATATACGGCAACACTGAGTTGAGCAGTGTCTTTGCCTTTAATATTCTGGACAGCGACATCAGCTTCTGTTTCAAGTAAATGACCTTAGGAGAAATTGCTAAAACCCAATCAAACAAATGGTGTCTTACCGAAACCGTCGATATATACTGATGCATAACCAATAATCGTTTCTTCATCCGCCATGTGAAGAAATGGGTCTTCTTCAACTGTTGGGTTCCAATCCGGCATCCCATCCAGGAAGTCCTGATATATTTCTTGCATTTCAAACTTTCGATCCATAAAATCTTCGCGTGTCAAGTAATACATGTTTCCACTGTTTTGATCGTGCAATTTAATCCAAATATCTGCAACGCCATTGTGATTGCCCTACTGGGTTATATGATTTGATAATATTAGGTTTGCTCACTTTCAACCCTGGCGGCGCCAAGACAAGCTCATAGTCGACCCCTTTTTGTAGTTCAGTCGCCATTCTGTTCGCGCCATTAACAATCGGCATCAATTTTAGCAGATCTTCACGAAGGATCATCTCCCCGGGCGTCGCGTTTGTATCTTTTGACATCGTCACTAATCCGCCGTTTTTCAGCGCAATCTCTTCTTGAGCGTCATTATATGTGATTCTGGTCTCTAATTCGGCTTCTTTCAGCGTACCAGCCCGGATTTGTTTTGAGGCATCCTTTGATACAGTTATGATAGTGTCATTATGAAGTAGCGTGTTGACGCACCTGTGGATGGTATAAAACATACATATGATTATTGCCAAAAACAATTCGATCACCATGAGCGAGTTCAATTTCTTTGTCAACGGCAGCGCCATTGACAAGAACGTCGCCATCATTTTCAACCAACACCACCTAACAGACTGTAATCACCGAGAATTATAATAAACTAGCCTTTTCGTTGT
Source organism: Oikopleura longicauda (assembly GCA_004367895.1). Taxonomy (NCBI): domain Eukaryota; kingdom Metazoa; phylum Chordata; class Appendicularia; order Copelata; family Oikopleuridae; genus Oikopleura; species Oikopleura longicauda. Next base: position 7,242 of record SCLD01098942.1, on the reverse strand, counting down.
CTTCGTTTTTCAGCGTGACATGATGCTTGAGAACACCAATGCCCTTGATGACGATGTCGCATTCCGCTCCACTGCCGACACTTAATGCACCTAAACACTACTTACAGACGCATACTAAATAGAGCAGTTATTACCCGGCGGGACAAAATGCGTCAGCATGCCAGTCAATTGGGGATCCTCGTTCAAGTTCCACAAATGCGGCACCACCAGCTTCTTGTCCTTTTCTTCCTCCATGCGCTTCAACTTGGCCTGGTTTTCCTCGTCGGTACGACGGAGGCGCTCCTCGTACGTCTCGCGCATTTTGAGCATTTCATCTTCCGTTGCCTTTTTGATCAATGACGAAATATAACGGCCTATTGATTCTGATGATGAAGGGAACATCCTCCTCTCACTAAACGGGGGTGTAGGCGGGGCTAGAGCTGTGCGCCTCGGGGCAAACACACACACTCGCACGCTGAAACAACTAAGTTCACTCACGATACAGGCAGAGAAAATAAGATAATTGCAATTCACCATGCGCCCCTGAGATTGATTACTAAGGAAGAAACATGTTCTGGCTAACGGATGAACAATTGAGCGAATATTTGGATACGAAATGCGCCAATTATACGTTTACAGCGGATTATACTGACTATCAATCGTCAACCGAAGTTTATAATAATTCGTTCGAACCGGCATATGCATCTTGCCCATCCGGCGAAGTGAAAATCCCCAATGATCCTGACTACGACGATTTCGCCGAAGTTCAAACTAATCCAGACGGCAATGGAGTGCATTTGGTTCTAAAGGTAAAAATTCACTTTTTGCATTGGGTTTCCGTTTCTAAGCAGCTTAGCGGGCTAAATAATAGATTATCAGTGTGCCGTTGCGGTGCAAGCAAAAGTTATCGGGGAATAGAATTGCTATCGTTGAATCAATCTGCTCGCATACTAATATGATAATCTTCGAACATCTTTCAAGGTCACGTTCAGTGCACTTGACAGTGCCATTTATAAAATACGAGTGGGGCACAAATTCATCAAATTTTAATTGTTTTAGAGAATCCCACTAAAATACTGCGTCTAATTATACATTTAGGCTTTTTTCTCAGTCCTTGGCATTTTTGGCTTATTGGCCAATTGCGTTGTACTGGCGACAATTTCCTTCCAAGGTATACGCCAATTACGGCCATCGATATGGGGATCATATTCGGTAACATCAGTTCACTCATGAATTTGAAATGATCCCATTTATACAGCATATATTTGATCTTACTGGCGATGGCAGATGTATTACTATTATGTTCCATGCTTATTGGACAAAACTTCGACTCGGGAAAAGTGAACTGGCGCTTTTCTAATTCAATGTGCAAAGGATTCCAGTGGACTGATCTATTTTCACAGGTTTCAGCAGGGATTAACTCATTAACAACCTAGTGTTTTTGGTAAAACTTTAACTGCTGATCCATTGCCAAAGAACTTTTCATCACTTCTACTAGCCGGCATATCATGGGATCGTGGATTTCTCCTCTTTGCCCCTAGGAGGCGTACGCAACGCAACTCGTGGTTGATATGTCTAGTTGCAGCTTTGTTATCGGCTTTAGCTGCGATACCAGCCGGCATGCATCACAATGTACTCGCTAATTGTAACCAACGTGTACGCGTTTGTGCATTAGTGACAATGAACAAGACAACAGGAGAAATTATTCACGACTTTTGTTTACGGGTTCGCGAACAAGCAACTTTCATTTTATGTCAAAAGACACACACTTGAACCTAAATAAGCCCTTACAGCCGTCAAGTAACGTATCGAATGGTTCTGATTAATTTCATTACATCGTACTTGATTACTGTCTTCCATCTGGTGATATTTGGCACAATGATCATTATTAAAGTTTACTTTGTGTCAAGCCGTAACGAGGGCGTCGGTGGATACAGTCGTGCCCAACACTATCAACGGTATGAGTTTAACTTATAACCTTATTTCGAATAAAATATTTGGCTTAGGGTGGTGACTGTCCGTATAATGACACTTATTGCCACATTTGTCCTATGCTGGAGTCCATTCTGGGTGATGACATTACTGAATGAAATGGACGACTGGGACCCAGTTACTGTATTTGGCATTCAAATATACACACCAATACATATGTGTGCTAAATATATAGGCTACACGAACTCGACAATTAATCCAATGATTTATGCGGCCATGACGGAAGATTTTCGCGCCAGTTTCAGGTTTAGTTGACCTGGATAGACCGGTCATGTTTATGTGTGTTTTAGAGTATTTCTCTTTCGAATCAAAGAAATGTTCCGGCCCGGCAATATACCAATATTTATTCGTTCGATCATTGTTCCGTCTCGCCAAGAACGGGTACACCACTTGAGTTTACCGCTCATTTAATTTCAAAATGTCAAACTTTCAGACTGATGAACCACAAACTCAAACGGTCCAATTGTTAACCGCTGATACGAATTCACTAAGAGAAAACACTCGTAGTAGTAATAATCAATCTGCTTAAAACAAAATGCCCATTCCACATTTACATCCCATTTTCACTGAACAATTGTTGCGCTGCCTGTGTGTCTCAACACTTTTCTGATGAGCCGCAAACTGATTTAAACCAGAATAAAAAATCACTGATTCCTTCAATTGGCGTTCCATTTCGGCGCGTTCCTTTCCAATCGAATTAATTAAACTGTTCAAAAATGAAAAGAAAGAAAGTAAATTCAATTGTCAACTCATTATGCCTCATCACTCATTCCAATCGTCGTCGTCTGTGGTGCCGTATGCTTCAGCCGTTCGATTTCTTCGCGCAACTCCCGAATCAACTTCTCCGTTGGTGATTCGTTCACAACAGCGCGCGTTTTGATCGTTTTCGCACGATCGGCAAAACGCAACGTGCTGAGTGTCTCGTCGTAGTTGATGGCGGCGGGTGACAGTGCGGCGATCATGATTGTCTTTGAATTGCCACCTAGCGCATTTTTCAGCAGCATGGTCAGTTTGGAATCACGAAAGGGGACGACCGTGCTCTTGCCTTCTGCCTTGTCGGCCAACGCTGTCATTTTAGGGGTACGCACCTGACTTGATAAAACTAGAAGTTTGACACTATGACAGTTTGAACTAACTGTAAACAAACTATCGAAACTTGTTCCGGCTCTTCTTAACCTTGACCACGTTTGCTCAGTGAAAAAAGTTAGCGCTGAAAAGTGTTGTGTAACCCGGCCTTTAATGCAGTTGCCAAGACTTGACAGTGATTGATTAATCGCCGCGCCTTCCTTCAACCTATCACCCGTGGCGCCTGTCGAATCGGCCCTCTCGGAACCGGCCAAATCGACCAGTGCAATCTGTGACGACTTCGTCATCATTTGCCCGGCAGCATTAGGACTTTTCTGCTGGAAAAGAATGAAGAAGATTGTGTGTGCACGGGATGAGGTGGCATTCATGTTTGTCGCCGCAATTGTCCGGTTTCGATTGCCCTCGGCAAGGAACTGATCGATTTCTGCATACGAATCAACATTTTTCTTTGTTAATCCCTCACAATAGAACCCCATGTTCTTATCCTGACGAACCCGCAAGCCCTGTTTGGTGAAACTCTTCACATTGAATAGATCCTTGACGACTTCATTGTAGATCTCCAACATTGATACTTGGACTTGGTAGTCTTTCTTTGATTTTGCATTGTCGCCTATTTTATGAGTTTGAATGAAAAGCAGTAAAACAAAAATGAACTCGCCTGATCTGGCCTCGCCAATCTGTTCAAATAACATTTCACAGGCCATTGGAACAATGCCCTTATTTTCTCCATAACCCAGCATTGAGTAACTCTTGCCGGACCCAGTCTGTCCATACGCAAAGAGGGAACAGTTGAATCCTTTCCATGCATTCCCAAGTATGCCAGCTCCTAGATCATCAAACACGCGTCATTCGTCAGGGGTAGACAGTAATACTAATCCTATTTAAACGTAACTAAAGTTTGTCTGTCACGCCCCGTGCCTTTGGTCAGCATACTTTTCATTTGCAGGGTGAATGTATCCGTCTGATTGATCCGGTTTTTTGAAACCATCGTGTGACCAGTAGCTGTAGTCAAAGGCGAACGTTCGCGGTTCTTTCTGTGGATTGTTTGGATCCTTTATGTACGTCTGATTGCCCTTCATGTCAATGATCAAACTCGTTTTAAAGTTGCGTTCTCTATCATTGAAGGGACGGACGCGCACGGCGACTTTGACCTGTTCGGCCATTATAACGATACCAATATACTCTGAAATGTGAAATGCGTTCAGAAATTAAATTGACTGAAGGAAAATCCTTGAATTCGAGTACCACTTCATAGTACAAACAAACAGTATGCACTATATGGTGTACCTGGAGTTTATAAAATAATCAACGTTATTACTATCTCCAGTTTATCAATGACATTGATTTAATTCTATCGCTTTCTCTGTCTCAAATTTATGTACACATATTCGTTGATTTGGAACTAGCGGAAGAAATTCTGGTGCGCGGGATGTTTATCTTTACTCAAGCTCCTTTGCAGACGCTGCCCAAGTTGAAGTTCTCTGGCGGCTCTGTGCTACTGTTGTTGTGACTGTGCTGTCAGGCGAGTGAATAAAAATTGAAAATACAATGTTCTAAATCGAGGAGAGCCAGATGTAATGACGTTTTGAATAAACGAACAATTGGATATAAAAAATGTATTTCGCGGAAACAAACTGGTACAATTCACTGCCAATACACTTCGCTAGCTTTTTTTGTTAACTTTTCTGAAATAAACCAGACAGTCAAATGCCTTCCACACAGCAACTTTTTTGTTTTTGAAATTTTATTCATCCAAGGCAAGCCACTAAAATTTCATTCTTACGTATACTCTATTGTAGGGGATCCAAGCGTTGCCATGACGGAAATAATTAAGTGTTTTTATTGTTGGTGTCCATATACACACCAAATGAAGACCTGGTCGGTACACAGACTTTTCTTATTATTAAGTTGAATTCACACGAGTCCATTCAATTTTATTAAATAGGATGTGAAAAAATCAATGCTATTTACACATAAAGTTTGGGCATTTGACACACTGTCTGCGTTTTATCGATGAAATACAGAAATCTCGCACTTCCGGAAGCTGATAAGAAACTGACAAAAAGCGTACGGTTTCTGATACAGTCACACTGTAGCGTCTTCGTTCATAGATTGCACGGAAAAGAAAAGTGCCGTTAAACAAATAAGGTCAGTATGTCCTCGAGGAAGAGACAGGTATAAGCTCAAAAAAGCCGACGCCGCTTACTATGCATTAGCAATTAACGCTAGCTCTTTCCGGTGTCATATACTCAAACAAATATGGAACAAATACACGCACACTGATTCCTGCAGCTGTTTCCCTGCAGATAAACTCAAAGTTGCTGGAATTCAATAATCACTGTATTACTGAGTTCAGTAGTTAGTTTATCAAGGTAAAAGTCAATTGTCTTTCTTTTGCATTTGCTCGCCAAATCGTGGCATTGCAGCAATTGCCAAGCGCATCAACAAGAAAATGACTGTTGCCAGTGTCGCATGCCATGAACAATTCAGTAAGCCATAAATAAACAAAAGTATCAATGCGTATAGCACAACTGCACACATCTTCCCAATGTTCATGAAACCGTTGAAAGCCGCTTTTATCGAGATGAAAAAACTGTTGAAACTTTAAATATTAAAGGATTATCCTCAATTTTCAACTCGGTTTCCTGAATCGTTGGTATTTGGCATCGGCCAGTCCGGAATGTCACGATTGCAAAAGCTTGCCAATGGTTCAATACCGTCTTTCACGTTAAAGATAAGCAATCGATCAGCAGGAACAGTTTTTTGGATGAATCGGAGCCAGTTGGTGTACATAAGCTTATAATCTTCGTCTGTAAAAGAGCGGGAGTATTGTGGTAATTTCGTTTCTCCGAACTATTTAAAGTTAACTCGGGATTGGGCCTTTATATTTTATAAACTAGTTTCCGTTAATTAGGGCATAAAATTGTGGCGCGAATAACTATTCCTTGTTTCCTTTGTCAATTATACGCTGCAGAGTGAAATCACACAAGTCAAATTGAAATTTACTGTTGGCGACAACTGAAAAGGGGCGTGGGAGAAGCTGATTTATGCGAACGTACGCCGGCGTTTCCATTGCTTTCCACACCGTATTTCGGAATGAAGTCACCCAAGCTTCGGGAGTGTCGCGCACGGTTAATAGTACTTTTGCTTCTGGAAAGTGAGGCAGTAACTCATCCACCAAAGCAATAATTGGAAAGTCTAGCGTTGCTTTGAATTTTCCTGAACTCAGAATGCCAATCAAGGGCTGCAAATTTCCATTGAAAGCAGCAATAAATTCGTCAAGATAATTCTCGGAAATGACATTTTCCATGTGAAAACATGGACCCAAGCCAAGCTTGACAAGCGCATGCCTGGTCGACATTGTCCCAGTACGAGCGAAACCGGCTCCAAGTATTTCCATCTCTTTGCTTTTGTATGTTTTTTTTTCTGGGGGAAAAGTGACTCCCTTTTTAACGATGTTTTCAACGCTTGACCGATTTGATCATAATCGTTGCTTCTTACTCATGTGATTAAACTACGCTCAGCAACAAACTAAAGTTGATGATTGTATATTATAAGTCTGCAAAAGACTAAAAACAGCTTTCCTTTGGTTTTGTTTATTGAATTTGTTTTAGGGGAGATGTTAAAGTTGAACAAAAAATGCATGGGTTAACTGGTCACTGAAAAAAATATCTTATTTCTACTGCCATCCGTACAAAAAGTTCAGAATTGACTTCGTCGCCCAGTCCGATCGAAATTTGGGCTCGTGCAGGTACTCACTTGAACGGCGTGCTCACATACTGGTAAGGTCGCTTAAAAAATTACCTGGAAACTGGCATAGCTGCTTCCTCGTTCAACAAGCTGTCAATTGAGATTGGCTCTGGTCGGAAGACCGTATCCCGCGCTCCTTTTTATAGTGTTCATATGTATAAAACTACATGACTTTACCTGTTGTGATGATGAGAAGAATGGACAGTTTCATTTTGTTGTTTTCGGTGGCTTCGACGCAAGCTGCGATATTTATACATGTATGGTACTAATTGACGTTTCTCCGTTGTTAATTATCAATTTGTCGTTCACATAATTGATCCACACATAATTTGTCGCTGCTGGTTTATTATGTATGCAGCGTTCACAGTAATGTTGTGCCATTCCGGCGATCGGACACACATGACATATGGTCCATATGATATGGTCCCTACTGAT
>SCLD01098931.1:0-10818 GCA_004367895.1 Oikopleura longicauda | reverse complement strand
GCGTGGGCGGCTTCGGTTTAAAATTCACGGAAATGTAAAGCATCACATTTCCAACAAGTTGGGCCAATTAAAACTACAGGTTTCTTTGATTTGAGCTCATATATGATGTCTCATAGATAAGATACTTGACTTCTCTCAGAAGAGGTAGTCTTCTGAGAGATATTAACGATCGGCTTTATAAGTTCTGTCCACTCTCATTCTGCATCTAACTTTAGAGATCCCAATAAAGTATTATTACCCTTTCTCCTTGTATCACTTATATTGGTGCTGTAAAGTGATCGCCTGGGTTGTCAAGGTAAATCTCGGATGCACTATCAAGTTAAGATCCAAGATTTGCCGATAAAAGAAAGTAAATTTTTAAAAGAGTTTGTTAATAAGTATCCGAAATCTTCAGTTTTTCGGATTGAGTTAGATAAAAATTGGAAACCTGAAGATTTTTTGATTAAAAAATACGAGTTATTTGATCAAGCGAATTTAAAACTAATTCGTCTACCAGTAGATACTGAACTTATCCCAGTTTATGAGATATCTGAATCTTTAAAAGGTCAGATCAAAAGCACGGGTTTAAAGTTTAAACTACCAAAACAAGGACAAAGGTTGCTTTCAAAGGTGTTACCGACTAACGTTGACATGACAAAACTAACCCCAAATGAAATGTCTGATTTGTTAACAGAAATTTTACAAAAACAGGCAGCAGTAGATAAAAAAGTTGAATCCAGTAAAAAATTGGAAAATGAGATTCAAATTCAAATTGAGGAATTTGATAGAGATAAGGCAGAGTTAGAAAGACAAAAAGCAAGTCTTAATGAAGAATTGTCAAAAGTTTTAGAAAAAGAGGAACATTTGGATGAGTTAACAACAGGAGTTGAAAAAATGAAACTTCTTCAGGATCAACAACATAAGGAGAACGCGGATCTTCATTCAGTAATGCAAACTGAATTTGATAATTTACAATTTGAGTTTATAGAAACTGATCAAAAGAGAAAGGATTGTGAAAACAAACTCGCGAAATTAGATAATAAAGAAAATGAGTTAGATCTAGCCAAGACAGAGATACTTCGGTTACAAACGATTATCGATGAAAAGAATAATTTGTCCAACAAAAATCCGTCCTCACCAAAATCGAAAGGATTAATGTCGAGATTAAATCCTAAAAATATGTTTGGTAATAATGAGGATAAACAAGGTGAAAATTTCAGAGAAGAACAGACAGATATTAATCGTTCAGGTCAAAATTCTTCTCATAGAGGTTTGTCTCCACCTACGAGATCAACAGGGGTTATTCAGTCATTACCAGCACGATCAGATAGAACCGTTCAAAGAGATTGGAATAATTTTGAAGAAATTCAAACTAATCCAAATGAAAGATTTAATCATCAGGTTCAACAAAATAATTCGTATGGTAACAATCTGAATCATCGTGATATAGGACATATGAGATTAGAGATACCACAGCTTGATACATCTTCTCCAGAAAAATTAGAACTTTTTCTGGATGTGTTTATATCAATTACACAATTTTTTCCACCAGAAGATGTTAAAAGGTTGATTATTAACACAATGATTAAAAATCAGCAAATGGAACTTATTCCATTTTTAACGGATAAAATTTTGTCATCCGTAAACGAGTTCGCTATGTTTTTACGTCAGAGTTTTTCGTCCGATGAGGTTGTTCTACGGAAACAGTTCGATCAGATTCAACAAACTGATCAAGATGCTTTGAGATATTTTCGACTAATTTTTCGATCATATTATACTTCGAAAAAGAAGGTTCCTCCTAAAGATTTCAGTCAGATCATCTCTGATACTGAAAAAGCGGATATAGCTTACAAATTTATTTCGAGTTTGAAAGATGAGAGATTGAAAGAAAAATTATTTCTTGAAGATATTCCTTTTTCAGAGTTACCAAAGAAAGCAGCGAAATTTGAAGAGATTTTAAAGAGATCTAATTCTGAAAATAAGATTTTCAATATTGTCGCTAAAGTTGAATGTGAGTTATGTGGCAGTAAATCTCATGATTCAGAATCCTGTTTGGCTTCAAGTAAAAACAAAAGGCAACACAAAAAGTATACGAATCGTTCTAAGTCACGAGAAAGGGGAAGGTCTTGGAATAGAGATTCTTCTAAATCTCGTTATCCTTCCAGAGGATCTTCAAATAATAGAAATTATTATCGTTCAAATTCAAGTGGTCGTTATCGATCAAACTCTGGAAAACGATATCAAAACCGTTCAGGTTCTAGAAATAGATATCCTTCAAGCCGGTCAAATTCCAGAAATAGGTATCAGGGTTACCGAGGCAGATCTTATTCACGAGATCGATATCAAAGACGATACCGAGAAAGGTCACCATCCTATAATCGAGATGAATATTATAGAAACAGGTCGTCCTCATATGATAAAAATCGGAACTATTATGGGAAGAATCGGTCAAATCCAAAAGTGAGATTTCAAAATGTGAGAAACTAATTTCTTTATACTATCAATTATTTTCTTCATATGATTGTTATGTTAAGGTGTTTGCTGTTCATTCTTCCACGCGTTTACCGATTGTGTTTGTTTTTATCAAACATCATAAACGAGTTGTTCGTATTCTGGCATTACTTGATACAGGGGCAGCTGTATCTGTGGCGTCTCAGAGATTTGTTCAAAATGTTGGTTGTAAAACTGTAAAAGGAAATCGAGTTAAATTAACCGGTTTTAACGAGTCGAGTTGCTTTGCAGATGAATATATTGTTTTGGATATTTACGATCAGTATTTTAATCCTTTGTTCAAGAAAAATTTCATAGTTGTTAAAGAACTCGCTGTTGATGTAATCATCGGGTTTGATTGTTTGGAAAATTTTAAAATTAATTGTGAACAAAACGAGATAACTTTAATTAATAATTCAGATGAAAGTTGGTTTTTTGAGAGAAATGTTCCGACAAATATAGTCAAACCGGTAAGAAAATGTTTAAAACCGGGTAGAGATATTCTCCAGCTGCATTTTAAACAAATCGATAAATTCTACAATCTTAAAATTCCAACAAAATTTCACCATTACGATTCTATTGGACAAAGTTTCTATGATGTGACGATTTATCCTTTTCAAGGGAAAATGTCAATTCCTTTCTATAATCATTCGAATTCAGTGATTGATCCTACAGATATTAAAATTTTCGAAATTGAAGAAGTTCAAAATGAGATAATGAAACTTGACCAAAAGCTTCCGGCACACCATAGGAAAAGCTTAAGATTACCTCGATTAAATTTGTCAACTTTGAACATAGGTAGAGATATAAATTCGGAATACAAAGAAAAGTTAATAAAACTGATTAAAAAATATCATTACTGTTTTAGTAGATCAGATTCGGACATCGGAGAATATTGTGGTCATATCAAATATGACATTGTTCTTTTAAATCCTATTAAGGAATGTTATAAAAACAGGGAGTTTAAAGGAGCTGAAAAAGAGTTTATTCGGAAAGAGATAAAAAATTTGTTGGCTAACAAAATAATTATTAAATATCCTTGTTCAAGAACACTTTGTGGATTAACAGTGGCCATGAAAAAGTCGCCAAAAGGAAAGAAAATGAGACTATGTTTAAATAGTCAGATCGTGAATAAAAACACTCGTGTTCAACAAAACTTCCAATTACCGGATCTACAACAGCAGATTGCAAAATTATCAAACCAAAAATTTTATTGTAAATGGGATCTTCGAGCTGCGTATTGGAATATAAAATTACCCTCTGATCAAATAGGGTTATACAGTTTTGAGTTTGAAAGAGTAACGTACACATGGTTGCGATCATCCTTTGGTACTAGAGGTATGAGTGCCGCGTTTTCTTGTATCATGGAAAACGTGTTCGGTGAGATAGGTAAATGTATAATTTACATGGATGACATAACGAGTTATGGAGATACCATGGAAGAGTTATTAGAAACTGCAAGGAAAGTTTTAGAGAAAGCTTCCGAATTTGGGTTAGCATTCAATCTAGAAAAGTGTTCATTTTTTGAGAAAGAGATATCAGCTTTTGGCTATAAAATTGATATAAATGGTAACAGACCGGATCCAGATAGAGTTAAAGATTTAATGAAAATTCCATTTCCGAAAACTTTGAAATCTTTACAAAGTGCATTGGGAAGTATGAATTATTTTAATAGAAGTTTGCCCAACTTTAAAGCTAAAGCTGCACCATTCTATGATATAATTAGTAATTTCACTTACGATAATTCACTTGTATGTAAATGGCATGAGTTGTTGAATTGTGTTGCAAAAAATATTCTTCGACAAAGACCTGTTTTTGAGGAAACTTTGTTCGTCAGTTGCGATAGTTCTGATACGGCAGGTGGAGTTTGCTTTTATCAGATCATTGATGGTGAAACTAAGCTACTTCAAGTCGATAGTTTTCGACACGTAGGGAGATGGAAATTAGCTAAAATAAGTCATAAAGAGTTCAGTGTTCTTTATACTTGTTTGAAGAAACACCGAAAATTTGTCACTTTGTTTAAAAATATTCACATAGTTACAGATAATCGAGTTGTTTTTGCATTGTTGTCACAAATCGATTCAGTTAAAATTTTAACTAAAAGTGTTCCAGTTCGATGGCTTTCATACATATCTTTGTTTAACTACACTGTTTCACATAAAAATGGTGATGATGTGGAATTTGTTTTAACGGATATAATGTCTCGTTCAAATTCAAAATCTAAAGAAGGTTATTTTTGCATTGGTGATTTGAAAAATGAAGAGTTACTTGTTTGGAGGGACAGTTCAAACAAAAATTATGTCCTGTATAATATCAATTTTGACGAATATTTGAAACCTTTAGATTCAGAGTTCATCAGAAATCTAATCAAAATTAGTCAAATTGAAACAGGATATGACGACAGTCGGAAAAATATCAAAAAACTTTCTGAAAAAATTTTGTTCAATGGAAAAATGAAAACGTTTGATATATTATATTTAAGAGATAAACTTATTGTACCACCAGAGTTTTACAAAAAATTGCTTGAGCTGACACATGGTCATCAGTCCGTTAACAAGTGGTATTTAAATTTGAAGAACCTAAATATAGAGATGAAACATTTTCATAAAATGGTTTATGATTATGTGAAATCATGTACTATTTGTATGTCTCAAAATCCCAAAAAGGATATTTTCCGACGAGGTTCAATTTCAGTTTCAGAAGATGTGGCGGAAACAGCACATTGTGATGTAATTCATATAAATAATACGAAATATTTATTTATTCGAGATCATTTTTCGGGTTTTGTATGGTCAGAATTTATTACAAATGAAACTGAAAAAGTTTTGAGTGAAACCATAATGAAAATCATTTTTCAATCTGGGATAACATTTCATATATTAGTAACTGATAACCATGCGAGTTTTAAAGCACCGAGTTTGAGAGATTTTTGTGATACTTTGAATATAAGACTAGTTCATACTTCTAGTAGGAACGCTAGAGGTAATAGTAAGATAGAAAGAGTATTTAAAGAGGTCGTTAGACAAGTAAAATTGTTACAAAATTTGAATTTGCCGTTATGGTTAATAGTACAAATGAGTTGTTTTTTGATAAACAATACCTTAAATTCGGATCATGGTTTAACACCATTTGAGATACTTTATTTACGTGAAAATAAGTTTCCTTTGAATATACCAAATTTGAGTTTGAATAAACTTCGTTCTTTTAAACCAATCACAAAAGAGTTTTACGATATGGCTTTGAAAATTTTAAGTGGTGTACGTAATAAACAACTTAAAAATATAAACGAAGTTCAAAAACTGAAATTATATAACGTAGGAGACTATGTACTTCTAAAGAGTTATGGTATTTCTGGTAAATCAAACAAAATTTTACCAGCTTTTAGTCGAAAAATTTTCAAGATAATTAAGAAAAATTCTTTTAATGGGACCTATGAAATTCAAAAAATCGAAGACGATAATAGAGTTAATAGAACTAGAATTATGGCCCATCATAGAATTTTAAAGAAAATTGTTCGAAATACAGATATTTTTCAATCGGTTTTAAATTCATCAGATAGAGAAAATAGTTCACGCGACATAACAAGAACTTATAAATCAGATGGAAAAGAATCCGAACAAAATTTCTCACATGATAAACGTGATAAGAAGCAAGAATCCCAAGAGAAATCATCAAAAAATACGACCCCTTATAACTTACGGTCGCGGAGGGCTTGAGTTATTCATGTTATAAGTTGAATTTGAAATAACCTGCAGTTCTGTTTCAAATTTTTGTTTATTGTACATAAACAGCATTTCTCACATACAATGCTCAAATAACATGTTTAAATTAAGATTGTCGGAAATGATCGTCAAATTCTTAGCATTGTGGATTCTTGCAAATTTGTTAAAAAGTCAAAATATAAATTTTGATTACGGAGTTCTAAAAACTGTATCTGATGTTAAAGTAATTGAGGAATTTGAAATTATCAAAATAGTAGCTAATGTTACTGAACCTGTTTTGGTAAAAAATATTCATAATTGTTTAAATGGTACTTTGACAAATGATATAGAAAATAGAGTTAACTCAACTATTGAAAAAGAATTCAATAACCTTGTTCATGATTTGAACTTATTTTTCCCCAAAGAAAAACTAACTTGGATATTATATTTTACCAACTGTATTAATTATCCTTCAATTTGCGGAGTTCGAACTCAGAGTTGTTGCATCAGGGCAAAAAATGATGATGATATGGTTCAATGTACTCATCGTCATGGTCAAGATAATATTTTAGTACATAGACCACAAGATGGAGATATAAATTTTTTCAAGTCTTCGTGTGTTAGACTTCCGTTACCTTCTTATGCCAATTTTGCGAATCACGAATATTTTGATAACACTAGTTGGCGAAATAATTGGTTAAACAATGTTGCCAAGTCAAATTTCAAAATGAGATATGTGTCCAAAAACACGTACTATGAGCCGGAAAACCTCTTTGGTGAAATTCACGATAATGACATCAACACAATAAGTTATGTCGATTATTGGGATAAACCATATGAAGTACAGTTTAATTACAATTGTACGTGGAATCTCAACACAGGTTTTTCGGTAGTATCTTTCATTATATCTTTAGGAGATTCTTCTGAACCCTCTTATTATCGAGATAAATTCAACATGAAAGTTTACGTTCTTTATGATGATGATAATACAGAGATATGTCATTTCAAAAACGCGAATTTTCTTGAAAATTTCAATTGGGATATAATAAGTATATCGTTTAATTGTCCCGAACGGAAAATTAAATCAATTCATCCCTCTTTAACAATCAACGATCATCTTCGTATTCATGAAATCATAATCATAAGATTGAAATATAATGAGTTTGTCAATGAATTTTATGAAAGATATGAATTTTTGAAAGGATACTATCATGGTTTTGAGATTGATAATTTGAGTCCACCTGTAATCAAAAGTAATGAAAATATTTCTTCTACTGAAAATGACTTTTCGGAGAGTCTTCCGTTATCACCACCAATTTTTCTATCCAGATTGAGTAACAGTTCGTTTGAGATGTCAGATGAGGAGTTTTCCGGGAATGATGAATTTTCTGGAAATATGAATTATGACTTGGAAGATAGTTCTGCAGTAAAAGATTACTATGACGAAGTCATTTCCATAAATAATTGGGAAACACTCACTCATAACGGGTTATTAGTTCTTAGTGAAGAACAATCTCGAGTTAAAAGAGACATTTTTGGAAAAATTGGTCGAGTGGTTCAATATTGGTCACATTTGGGACCACTTTTGAATTGGTATAACGGAGATCAGTTTGATTTAATGGATAATAATATAGAAAATTTAAAGGCAGCTATGATCAATCAACAAAATCTCATTTATAATGCAAATAGACAACGGAAAAAAGACCTAACAAATCTTATCGATTTAATTTGCGTTGATGGTCAGAAAACGAGTTTGCTTCGTTTAGAATTTGAAGCAAAACTTATGATTTTGAATCTAAAAACCGAGTTAATGGAAATAGTTAATTCATGCCGAGCTAAGTTATTGCCTTTAAGTATTGCGAACCAAATTTCAAAGTTATATTGTAATAACGGATTGAATTGTGATATTATGAACCTATTTGAATGCGAGTTAATATCAATAGGGTTAACGTTTACGAGTTCAAGAGAAATCCACTTACATATGTCGGTGAAAAAACCAAAAATGAACAATATTAATATTTTTAAGGTAATAACTTTACCATTTTTGGTGCCCGTTGAAATTCATAAATTGCAAGTAATGTATGAAAATAGACATATCGTTTCGGATATTTTTACTCCTGAGTTTTTTATAGATCATAAAAACGAGTCTGTTGATGGAAATATGAGTTTAAGCATAACTACTATGGAGTTAATAAATCAACCAACTTTTATATTTGTAAAGAATAATTCCGTTATTGGCCAAACAAATGATATTCAAAATAATATTGTTTACTCAGACGAAATTTTGTTTACCAATTTTATGATAAAAAATTTTTCGTTAATACCTGATTTCAGGAAAATTGAAAAAGTGATAAAAACGAGTTATGATCGTTGTAAAATAACATTTTTACCTTCATTAAAATTGGTGTTAATTAATACACGAATGGAGATTCGGATTTTTGAAAGATTCAAACCAGAACCACGTTTTTGTAGCGGGAATTGTTTCCTGAAAAAATTGGAAAGTACGCCGGATTGCTCCAAACAAAACATATCAAATGACTTCAAGTTACACACTTGGATTCTGGACGTTGTATTAAAGTCTTTCATAAATTCTGATCGACAAAAGTTATACGATAACGTTACTACACAGATTGTGAATCAATTAGAAGAATCGGCTCATGAGGTAAACGTAAAAGAACTGGGAAGTTTTTATAGAAAAATTAAATCGTCAGTCAAGGACCGACTATGGATGGCGGTCTTGATTTTAACAATTTTAATTTGCATATGCATTATGTCATGCTGCATAGTGATATACTGTAAATTTTTTGGGAGAAAAAGACCATTTCACGTTTCGACCTCTGGGTTACGTTTCTATAATGAGTCAAAGATATGACTCACGAGTTATGATTCAAGAGTTTAAAATTCTAAAAACTGCATTTAAAGAGGTGTAATCTCAGATGTTTTATCACTTAATAAAATCTCAATATTATATATGATTCATATTATATTATAATATGTTGTCACTTAAGAAAGGGCTTTCTATTTTTAATATACAGTTGCTTGATTTTAATAGAGTGACAATTGCTAAAAGACTTAAATTGAGCCCAAATACTCATCAAAATCACTTTTTTGAGAGTATCAGGAAAAGTTAAATATGTTAAATATTTTTAAACAAGAGCTAAATGAGATTTTGGTTCGTTGCATGGATCTCGCAGCGAAAATTGAAAAACATGAAACCGAAAAGAAGTCAGAGATATGCCGTTGTGCATCTAAAAATGATTCTTGTGATAATGGTTCTCAGTGGAGTGAACTCGATATGCTTGGACCATTGATTAATAAGATGACTCTAAAGTGGAAAGCTATGAAGAATGCTGAAGAAGATTTGTTTGTGGCGGAGAAAGAACTTGAATTCCTTCAAAAAGGAAAGGCCGAGATGCCGTCCCTCAGACGACTGGTGCAAGAATCCGAAGTTGGCGTTAGTGATAAGAGAGTAATTTTTGAAACTGCAAAAGACATTTTTTTTGAAATGTCAAATGAAAATGTTCAACTCAATGATTTCATAGAATTTCTGAATTCGGCGGATTATAAAGACGATTCAGAGGTCATATGTTTGTCTTATTTACGAGATATGGGGAGTAAGGGTACACAGTTGTCCCAACGTGTGGAAATCGAGATTCCTCGATATTCGAGTTTTTCGGACATTTCGGCAAGTACTAAAAATGATCATCACACCTCGGACTCTTCAGAAGATGAAGGTCCGAAGAGGATGAAGTTCACTAACGAGTCAGGTGTTCATGAGGTGACACATGACTCGGTCCCGGAGGTTGAGTCTGAATCCCAAAATAACGGTCAAGGTGTCATTCAAATGACACCTAATGCCAATATTGAGGTTAATCAAGGTGAAAATGACTGGTCACGTGATGTCATGACTGATTCACGTGATTTGGATATTTTTGATGTCATGAATATTAATCCATTAAACATTGACCCCAAGTGTAGTGATATGAATGGCCTAGAGCTACCGGTTATCAGTGACATTACTCGTAATGAGACGATACACTTAGACAATCAGTTAAATTCGAGTTCAGTTAATATGGATTTGAAAATAAAATTAAATGGTATTCATGCCGTTCAAAATTTACTTCAAATGCGGTTTTCGATTTTAAGAAAGATACCGGCGGTACTGACCCTTCCCGAGATTCCCAGCGATAACATGGTGTTCAGTACCGCTGGTTACCTTCAGCAATGGAGATCGAGCTGTAAGAATAAATACTACTCGCATTATTTATGTCTCGAGGTTCACAACCTTGAGATGCATGCTGAGAGTTTTTGTTCATATTTTAATTTGATATCGAATGCTAGCCGTAAGAGGTTCAGAGCCATTTTCATGGTTCCCAGAGATGTCGGTCTTACCAACGAAACCCTTGAGATGGCACATAACGGGTTCGTAGCCTGTCGTCTTGATTATGCGACGTTAACCCGAAATGTTCCAGCTCACCATACCACCGCGATTCTCACAGGCAAGAGCTCAATATTTTTGAATGTAGTCCGAGATATTAAATGCATCAGAGCTCCATATAAGCATCCACGGATGACTTTGTAAGAGTTTAATTTTGAGTTAATTTTGAGTTGGTTTGTGTTATTTGGTTTTGAGTTTTTATTTCTTTTT